>JAQYXR010000030.1:99812-372562 GCA_030545055.2 Neoaliturus tenellus | reverse complement strand
GCCGTGATATTTTTTTAGTCCTTGGAGTAAAAAGTCATCTGTTTAATGAGTGTCATTGTTTCATTCATTTTGATATGAAGAATAGTTTCTTACTACGCGAAATGAAACACCGTGTATTACTTTACCTCTTGCACATAACCTAAAAAATATCCCTTTGTAGTTAAACAAAGTCTAATGCCACATTATGATAAAAAATGCTGATCACCACTTTGAACCAAAGTGTCTTTTTGATGCTTTATCGCTTCAAAGTGACTTGATTGTCTTACAATCTCATATTTTGAGAGCTCAATTGTATTCGCTTTTCATGATATTACTACTTGTCGATTTGAATTTAAAAACATTACAATTAAAAACTATTTTACTGAAATTAATGTACCAGTGTATTTTTTGTTCGACATGCTGTATTTATTATGTTATATTTGGTTATTAATCAATAACACCCGACCAATCCAATATTGTGATTATCAGTATTCACCAAAAAACTACACCTATACAGTGTCACTGTCAAAAAGACTTGAGTTGTTATTAGACTATGCATATAAAATGCAACACAAACGCGCAATTTAGACAGTTTTATTTCCCTCCAACTTCCAGTAACAGGCTATTAGATTTTTGAAATTTCTTGTTATTGTCCATAAAAATCTAGTTTTTTTTTTTAAATTTTATATTTATTTACTTTTTTTATCAAAAGTATTGACACTATAGTGATGACTTTTTCTAAGTACATACAATTCCGTAGAATAGGCAAAGTTGGTCTCAGTTAAATCCCCTTAAAGACTTCTAATATCTACTTAAAACAATATTTAAGAAAATCAAGGACAAGTTAACAATATCGTACTTAAGAGTGATCTTCACCTTTTGGCTATTAGCCTATTGTTGCGCAGTCGGCAATGTTAACCATACGGATTTTAATGCAAAACCTGTTTTTTTTTATTCCCCTGTTTCTGACGCCGATTTTCAACCGATTTTCTTGAAACTTGATAAGTGTTTAGTTGAATAATCATATTAGGCCCCTCATACCTCGAATATTTTGAAAATTTAACAAATATTACCAAGGGAAATTAAGTTACTTTGCGACGTCGCGGAGGGTAATATTAATTTAATAGTCATTTTCCCCTTTGGACAAGTAGTTCATTGTTGCGCAGTCAGCAATGTTAACTAACCATACGGCTTTTATGCAAAACATAGTATTTTCCAAAACAAAAATTTTTTACTTTTAAATTTTTTTGTACTCATATCATTAATTTTTTTCATATATCAGGTATGAGGGACCTATATCTAACCTTAATCTACAATAAAAAATAAATTTTACCAATAAATATCCAAAAACACCGTCCGAAACAGCTGAATACGGAGGCATGTATTCAGTGTTTTTACATGGGTGAAGATGCTTCTTAAGAAAATATTTTCATGCGTCATGGTACAAAAGGTTGAATATCACCGAAACTCCCCTTCATTCAAAGCTTTAAATTATATGCTAGAAGTAACTTTGCTTATTTGCCTAATTGGCAAAATCAGACTTAATCGTAATTTTTGACTTTTTTTATTTAATACTTATACCAATATTACCTTCTGAATATAGCTTCTTAAAAAACTTCCTTCAAGTTCCTGAAAGAAGTATTAAAGGTATCTTCATTACCTTGTGCGTGACATCATGCGTAACTTTAAACATCTTCAAATAGAGAAAAATATATGACAAATCTGTCCTCAAAAGGTCGAACATATCGGAAAATATTGCATTTTTAACGTTTTGTCATATTCTCTTAATGGGAAATTTTACTGACTATCATTTGTGCCTCTGTAACCATTTAAAGTGTGGTTTGCGGAGTTACACTATAACTGTTATAATAGCCTACTTGTATTAATAACTGCTTTACTGCTATACTTGTATTAAAAATTTTCGACTGACTCCTGTTAGGCTGTCCCCCAGAGGTGTAGATTGTGGCTCAGATAAGTAGATTACTATCATCATTAATGATTTTTGAACGTTTATATTTACATCTGTTGTGGTACAAAAGTTAATACATGATTATATACTTAATCCTCACCTTGTTTAGTGTATGACAATTTCCAACAATGATAACTATCTCACCATAAATGGGTCAATAATTGATTGCGATGCCGATTTTTGTCCATTAGATAAATAGACAAGATTAGTTCGGGCATATAATTACTACAAAAAAAAAATGTATTTTAATATAATAGGAACTCTTGTGAACTTTCAAAAATGTCATCACATGTGGCAATACTCTTATTAAAAGGCAAGAAAAACTATGTCTTTTTTCTTTTTTTTTTTTTTTTTTTTGGCAAGGTCCTGAAATAAAAAAAATCTTAAAGTGACTGTTATTTGAGGTTTGTAGTGAGATATAAATGCCTAAATTGCATATTTTAGTTGTATTTTAAATACATGATAACCCTTTAATTTTTTGATGCTGATTACCAAACACCCTTGCATTCATGTGTACATTAACCGATAATTAAAAATGCTCAACCCAATCCAAATGTTATTCTAATGGGAAAATTTCAAATTTTCATTTTGGGTAGCAACATTTTTAATGTACATTGCTTAACAGACTAAGCCCTATCAAACGACACTAAAAAATTGTAGAAATCGTTCCATTTACAAAGAAGTAATAAATAAATAAATAAGTCCATACAGAATATTTAGACCTAAATATAGATATATATACTAGCTAACCGCTCGTCAAAAATGACGAGAACCTTTTATGACAATTAGTTTTAAGAGGTGTGATGATTTCAATGGTTTGTGGTTAAAATTCAATGGTAAAATTTAATTAATTTAATAAAATTCAAAACTAAAATTTAATTAATTGGTAGCTAAAATATCTAAACACATGCCGTGTAAATAAATTGATCTATAAGTCACAAGTTCAAATAGAGTAATTTTAATCATCTACAATAATTACTGTAACCTTTTTATATAGTAACCGAAATTTTAATCAATCATATCAGCTGTTAACTATACAGGGTGTCCAGCTTCTACCTTTACAAACTTTTCCAGGTTACTAAGCATGCCAAAACAAACAGAAAAATCATATAAACATATGTCCGGAAATGCTTCGTTAAGCCGCTAGCCGCCATTTTGTTTTTTACACTTAAGAAATTTTATTTCCGTAACGGGTTGTTGTATGGAGTTCATATTTGGCTTGTACATTAAACACACCAATGCGCATTTTTATAAAAAATATTATTTTTTTCCGATCTATATTTTCAAAATGGCGGCCATTTTAAGTTTTTAAACTCAAATATCTCAAAAACCATAAATTTTATAAAAATTTTACTATATACAAAAAAGTTGACAAATTAAATTATCTAAACAGTGATACCAAGTTTGTAAGGATCCGGCAATAAATAACGGAGTTATGGTGGTTTTCCTGTAGAAAAACACTGATTAATGCCAATTTAGGTTATTTTAAGAGAAAAATCTCAATAACTCCGTTATTTGTTGTCGGATCCTTACAAACTTGGTATCAATGTTTAAATAATTTAATTTGTCAACTTTTTTGTGTCTAGAAAAATTTTTATAAAATTTACGGTTTTTTTTAGATATTTGAGTTTAAAAATTTAAAATGGCCGCCATTTTGAAAATATTGATCGGAAAAAAATAATATTTTTTCTAAAAATGAGCATTGGTGTGATTAAGGTATATGCCAAATATAAACTCCATACAACAACCCGTTACGGAAATAACAATTCTTAAGTGTAAAAAACAAAATGGCGGCTAGCGGCTTAACGAAGCATTTCCGGACATATGTTTATATGATTTTTCTGTTTGTTTAGGCATGCTTAATAACCTGAAAAAGTTTGTAAAGGTGGAAGCTGGACACACTGTATATTTTACCACTCTCAAAATAGCTGCAATCGTAACCCTTTCTTTAATTTGTTATCCACTGTCAATGTTAGTAGAATTGGAGTTTTCTGCTTTGTTTATTAAATCTACCTATTTGTAAATCAGCAGTGGTGTGAAATTTAGTGTAGGACATGGATCACCTGGAGCAGTAAACAAATCGATAAAATTACGTCTTAAATTGGTCTAAATAAGGGTTGAATTTAATTTTATGGAGTTATAAGGCATTTCCTTAGGGATTCCATATTTTTCCTATCATCTAGGGGCCATACGAAACCCATTGACACCGAAATGGACTTGATCCGTTGAGTAGTTTTCTCTCTAGACCCTTAAATGCACTCTTTTATTATATAAAAAATAAAATTAAGATTTCTAGAATAGGCAATAAAAATAAAACCCAACTATAAAGTAGACATTTTTTAAGTAATTTTAAATTTATTTTAGCAGTATACATTTTTGTAAAAAAATTGATAATTGTGATAATATTGACAATTTTTTAACATTAAGAGTCATCTTCACCCCTGGGCCAGTAGCCCATTGTTGCGCAGTCGGCAATGTTAACTATACGGGTTTTAATGCAAAACATGTTATTAGATTCCCCTGTTTCGGACGCCGTTTTTCAACCGATTTTCTTTAAACTTGGTAAGTGTTTAGTTGAATAGTTGTACTATGTCCCTCATACCTCGAAATTTTGAAAATTTCACTAAATTTTGAAATATTACTAAGAAAAATCGAGCTACTTTGCGACGTCACAGAAAGTAATATTTGTTAAATTTTCAAAATTTCGAGGTATGAGGGACATAGTACAACTATTCAACTAAACACTTACCAAGTTTAAAGAAAATCGGTTGAAAAACGGCGTCCGAAACAGGGGAATCTAATACCATGTTTTGCATTAAAAGCCGTATGGTTAACATTGCCGAGTGCGCAACAATGGGCTACTGGCACAGGGGTGAAGATGACTCTTAAATGTTTTACACATATATATCTCAATTTCAATTGAGATTAATTTCTACTCTATCTAAATTGTCAAACTTTAAAAACAAAATTACTTAAACAGGTATATGAAAGACATAGAATGTAAAATGATAACTATTAATCGTAAAGATGCAGGTGCATTTTTATACATGAATTGATGAATAATAAAATATTTGCAATAATAGACTGTCACTACGTCATTATGAGGTGAATCTTATATAGGAGATTCATTTGTTAAAATATTTTGTAAGAGTTACATAAAGATAGCAGGTTGGTGACGTTTCAGTTATTATCAATGCAATAAAATAAAAGTTTACATCAACATAGAGTAGGAACAAGATTTGATTATTACACATTAACTAATCTTAACAACACAGTCAACAGTATGAGCGGTGGTGAAGTGTCCAAGTCCCCGCGTCCCGGCCGGCGGTGTGGGGGTGGGGGGAGGGCGGCGCCCCACGGTGACGTCACAGCTATGACGTCACGTACGTCACTCGTCCACGTCATCACGGTACTGGGGCTGCGGCCTGGAGCCGGCGCCCTTCCTCCGACTGCTCGCTTGGCTCTGGTACTCCTGCGTCCGGTTCTTGGGCTTAGGGTTCTCCAGCGCTTCTAGTTCCGCGTCCGTCAAGATGCCCTTGTACCACTCCTTGCTGGAAGCAGAAAAACATTGTACATAAATCAAGAAAGAAAATTTTATACGGTTTGGCCAGTGGTTAACAATATAGACTAAATTTGTCAGAAGAGGATTTCGGAAAGCCCAACCCATCGTATAATTTTGCTTTTCTTAATACTAAAAAGAGTATAAAAGGTTTGTCGTCCTTTGTGTAATTCATTCAATGTCCTTCAGATTTTCATGAAGCCTGCTTTTAGAAAGTGAACTTCAAAATATTTAAAAACCTAGCTCATGTAGTAATATTGAGAGACTAAAACCCAACCCTTTTTCTAGTTTTTAAACTTTTATTTGAAAATATAGCCTATCAATCAATTAATGCCTATAAATATACTTTGATCATTTAAAGGAGATGACAAAGAAGAAAATAGCACTTAACTAAAACAAACTTGATATTTGACATATCAATATTATAAGCCGTTCCATTATATGTTTTGGATAGCAAACTAACATACTGATACTGATACTTTTTGTGTCATCTAAACACCCTAAAGAAGTAAAGAGATTACAATATTTAGTGTCGTCATTGATTAATTTCTCAGATGATTTGTTAACCATCAGCAAGAATATGTAGTGTCTACTGGCATGAATGAAACTCCAGACACACAACGTTATTCCGTTTTATAAATTTACCACAATTTTCCCTTATAGAACAATTTTTGGCATTAGAAATTCTCACATTTGTGATAGCACACAAATACATTTTGCATTACCTTATCATCTTGGGCGAGTTTTCATAAACTTTAATATGAGCTTAACTCTTAGAAAGAAGTTTCTAAGAAAGAATAGTTCCTTCCAACATAAAAATATTAGATTCGACCAAATTGGACGAATAATCCACATCGGGTCCAAACGTCTCTGACGGTCACTCACCACTCTGGCACGTTCCTGGGCCAGTCGCAGTTCTTGGTGACGTCATTGAAGACTTGTCCCTTCTTGCAGCCGTTGCGCCTGGGCACCTTGCCGTCGATGCAGACGTAGAAGAACTGGCAGTCCTCGGGGTCGGCGTACCGGGGGTGAGTCTGGCCCACGGACTCCGTCACGTTGGGGCACGAGAACTTGAACACTTCTGCAATGGGGAAAAGACAACTTGTTATAGACACAAGCACAAGCGGGGTATGGTTTGAACCGGTGAAAGGAGATATGAAGAAGATAATTTTTTGGACGATAAAGCCCAAGGCTACTATTATATAGATGAAGCCCTATCAAGACTGACCTCTCCTAATGCAGAGGATCCTCACTAAGAATATTGCAATGACATTTTTTAAATTTGTTTGCATTCTTTTGTATAGCTTGTTTTTTTCTTTTTCGTTTTTTTTATATAACAAAGGCTAAAACACTGAGAAAAAGGGTATTTATTGCTTAATTAACCTATAGGAGTAAAACCAGGTTATATGTGTAGTATGTAAAGAATTATTTACCATTTTGCAAAAATGCTAATTACATCATAAAGTTATACCTAATTCACTTGTGTAAACCAACCAAAATAGTAATTTTTGTCCAAGCTTGATTCCAAACTTAAATTATTGAAAAGTCTTGTAAAACACGAATAAAATTATTGATTAACTGATTACAGTAATTATTGAATTACTGAGTCTTTGATCATATATATGTTGCATATCCTTTTGATCACGATATCTTAAGTTGTCTTAGATATGCAATATAATTACAAGTTATACAGTGAAGACAGAATAATGTAAGTCACAATTGTGAATTTTTTTCTAATTAATTGATTATTATATGCTAAACTTCCCAATAAACATATGATTTTTTGTTGTTGTACTGCTTATGACAAGTAAGAATTTGGAGTTATATTGCAGTTTTTCTGTTAATGTCTCATAATTAAGGCTAATTCTTTTTGTTTTAAATCTAATTAACAAATTTAAAACAATATTTAAAACCTTATTAACAATTTATCATCAAAATTTATCTTCAACGCCCAAATACACGACTCGTGTGGCTGATGAATTTAACCCAGATAGCTGTGTGAAGGGCCGGGCAATCAGCTGTTAACGGCCAATCTATCATGACTGATAGCAGCTGGATCGATACTGATAAGCGCGTGGCATGACTACAGCCCGGACCGACATGGTCGACTGACAACTTGCCAGAAAACAATGTAGTATAAAGCAGGGAAAAATATAGTGGTTGCTTAACTTATGCAAATATCCACTATGATTTAGTCACTGTTGGTGGCAATCACTTGTCGTATCACTTGTCTACTACTAAGGAGAGGCATTTCTGACGTATTTTATTGATATAAACCTTTTAACTTCGCCAACTTTGATTTAAGCACAAATAGTGCTTTGATAATAATTTTAGATATTTTTAATATGCAAAGAAGGTAATAAACAAATACAAATATAGTGATATTTTTTACCTAAGGTTTATATAATACTTTAACAGAATGAAAATGCCAGGAAGACTTGTTAAAGACAGATTTTTAGAAAACTTCACATATATGTTTTGCTAAAAATTAAAGATATATTGAGGTTATATGTTTAGATGCAAATATCTGGTGTATAGATTTTTTTTTGATAAATTAAAAATTTTGCATTGTTGCTGAAGTGTTATATTAAATCGTTCGTTTTAGTTGGACTTGTTTGGTGAAGTTGTTGACTAAATAGAACTTGTGACTTTAACGACCTATTTGACCTAATTAATCCACAATCACCCGACAGAGATTAATATTCCGTACATACCTTGGTTATGTCCTTGTACTTGACAAATTACACGGACAATAAAATAGTTTACTTTAATCTTTTGGCAACTCGTGAACAGACTAATTACCGTCATTATTTAGCAAATTTTTAAAGAAATTTATTTCAATTTTGAATTCTATTTCTAATTTTAACTAATTGTATTACTTTACTATATGAACAGTAATTTTAAACAGTTATCTTGATTATGAAGTCTTAATTTTTAACTGGATTTTTTAAAAATAAATTTCGTCTTGCAAATACCGTAGTATCTATCGCATGTGGAATCAAAGGAGGTCGTAGGGCTTAATTACTTTTACTACTTCACCTCACCAGTTAAAACTCCAAACTAAATTTAAATAAATTAAGTCCTACCTTAATAACATACTGTTGACTACGTTGTTCTGTTTTCTTTCTTTTCACTTATTGCTACAGTAGAATTTGTTGGTTTAGTGGATGCAGTTGAAGATACAGTGGTAGAGGCTGTGGTAGGCACGGTAGACCTTGTATCAGCAGTAGGCTGAGTCGGTGGACTAGTGGTTGTCAGCACAGGTTGGGGCATGCTTTGGGACGTTTTCATCGCTTCATTCTCTGAATAACCTTCGTAATCCTTTGAACCGCCGTACATAGGTCCTTCAGCAAGTATGGTATCCCTCTTGCTCCACCTCCTCAAATCCAAGTCTCCCTCGAACGAATGATCAAATATAGGGAACCCGTCTTCATCTAGCACCATGGGGTCTCCGAAGACACTGCCAGTACTGACATGGCCACTGTAGTCACTTGCATCTTCCACAGTGTCCTCATAGTCTACAATATCAGCCTCTCCACTGTAGTCAGGAGATTCGACACTCCCAGAATCTTCTTCTCTTCTCTTATCCTCATAGTCCGCTGAGTCGTAGTCATCCGGTACTTCTGATGCAGAAACATCTTCACTCGCAGCTACATTCGGGTCTTCCCAGAGACCGTCTTCGTAGTCTTTACCGTAGCCTTCTTCAGTGATCTTCTCCAGCTCTGCCTGATCCTTGAACTGGAAGTTCTCATCCTCTTCGCTCTCGTCTCCAGCTTCCCCGCTCTCCTGGTTGTACTCTTGCACCGTGTACCTCTTGCCTCTTGTTATCACCAGTTGCCACGTCTGGTTCTTATCACTCGGGGTGAAGCTTTCGGTCTGGTTTGTGACCCCTTTTTCAGCTACTGCACCTGAAGAGTTTCGCTCGAGTTTGTATTAGTGGAAGTCTGCTTTATTTACACTTGCAGCAGAGTTATATACAGCATCAAGATACTTCACTTCACTACACGACTAATATAAAACTACAATCTCAACACCAATACAATACATTGCTTACTAAATACATAAAGCATTCATTGGGCAACTGCCAACACATTAAAACTTAAAAGCTTTATCTTAGCATATCTCTAATGATAGCTTTAACACAACTGAAATTACAGGTAAAAAAGCTGAAAAGCAAAAGACTAGACATACAACTACTTTGAGATAGAACATAGGTATCTAAAAATCTACTGCTCACTTTTCATACAACTTAATGATTTAACCTTAAATGAACTAAAATTTTTCAAATATTATTTTATTTGAATTTAACATCAGGCTATAAGAAATGATCATAACAAGAGACATCAGTCCCTGTTTTCATGTAGGATTATATGATAATAATATACAATTTTAACTACTAAAATACATTACACAACCCTTAGAATAGTCTACAATACTTACAATACATTTATGAACTACGTAGTTTAAAAATAATCTAATCAACCACTAGGAATTAACAGTGCAGGATTTTCACAAAGCTTACAGGAGTTACATACTTTCAAATATATTCTAATACATAAAATAAACCACAAACAAAACATATCATAAATGAAATTGAGACATGGCTCTTTGATCTTTACACTACATTCTTACAAACACTAATAAAATCATAGTTCATACAACAATATCTACTAAAACAAAAATTCAACCCCACAATAGTTATTTACTCAGACATTTTTATTATATGAATGCGAAAGCTCAGACTGAGTATTTTTATTCAGTGAAGAAATATGTTTCTGTTGAAGACCAAAAGCGAGAGATTATTTTGGGCAAAGGTAAAATTCCATTATACAAAAAATATGACATTTTGCCTTGTTTTTTCTCTTATGGAGTAATATGATCAATACTTAATTTAAATTGGAGAACTATCACCTAAAAATATATGACCATATAAAAATCAAATTGTTGTGTCCATTACATAGCCTTAGTCAAATTCAAGCCAAACACGTGTCTGGAAGGTAGAGATAAACTTCGGTGGTCTCTGATGGTGGTGTAGTAGTGAACTCTGTGTGCAGGTGTTGTAATGATTCTACTGAGGGCAATATCGTTACAGACAGACAGACAGACGGACCACGCCCTTCGTTCAAGGCGACCCTTAACTTGCTCCACCGCTCGCTCTCACTCCCTCTTGCCAACCGTGAATATTAATTTCATAATTTTGGACCTGATTTTCAATTTCCTTGTTCACTGTACTAATTTCCTCATTCATCAGTACAGGAACCAATCAATACATTCTGTAGATTATAAAGCTGTCTAAATGAGTTTGTAAATTATATATTTTTTTATAACTTGTAATAATTGCGGTTGTTTAGGTATATCAAAGAACAGGCCATGCAATTTACAATAAAAATACTGTTTTTTTTTTATTTTTTTATTTTTTTTACAGTAATCTGTGTGAAAGTAAGTTGATTTGTATGTGCACTCGTTTTAGATAATAAGAGATCGTCCGTACTTAAAGTAAATTTGTATCTCATTTACCTTGAATGAGAAATATTTTTACTAGATCGAACTTGGTTAAAGGCTTTTTATGTTTATTTAAAGTAATGAATTTTAAATGACTAGCCTAAATTTGACTTTTGACACTTTTAAATATACCAGGAATCAACAGATTATGGTAATAGTTTGATTCCATTTGGTTGCATACATTGTCTACAATTTACATTTAGCAAACTTTAAATACAATACTTATAAATTATCTGTTTTTGAAAAGGTCCAAGGAAAAGAGATTTTTAGACTGTATCGAAAGCCAAATCCACTCAAATAGATTTAAAATAGTACTCAAGGAGTATTTGGATAAAAATGCTTTCTATTCGACTATATCTTTTTTAAACGTATAATTTTATATGTTTTACATCTCATTTTTGTATTAGCATATATTTTTTTGTCCGAGTTGTGACAAAGCCTGTTTTAATTAATTAGGTTAAGATTATTCTGACAATGTCTCCTGTTTACTCCTGTTTACTGACTCTGTTATGTACAAAACGTTTTGTGACAGTAAAGTGAGTTTGAGTTTGAGTTTTACTAATATTAAAAAAGTAGAATTTCCCATGTTTTGGTTGCTTTGACAACAGTTTGATGAGGGCTCAATTCTTAGCTTGACATTCGTAAATAATTAATGTCTTTGCACTCCGGTGTTAACATTTTTAGACAAGATTCAACAAATTTTCCTCTCTTCCGAAGGTGCAAAACATTATCCCACATATTCCTTTCCACAGCTGGATCAAATTGAAGAACATGAAGGCCTCTTTTAGAAAGATGGAGCTATCCCTCAATTGTGTGCATTTCTAAATAACAACCTTTGAGACGGATTGATTGCTAGTGGTGAGCCCAGCATCTTGGCTACCACTTAGCCTGAACGTATAGCAATTGAATTTTATTTTTTGTATGGAAAACATGGTGTATTTCAATAAATTGTGTTATATTATTATATACAGAGCGTTAAGTCTTTTGATACTGTTTCTCCAGACATGTTATTACAGGAGTGGGAAAACATTAAGTTTTATCTTGTATATAGCGAGTCAACCAAAAGACCTATATAAAACTGCTAAAACAGTACAAAACCTACGAAAATGTATGTTCTTTTCACATAATTGTATCAATGTAGAGAAACAGTATTTGTCTTAAAACCCGCTCCATTAGTTTATGGACACCAGCGGTATCCATGAGTTGAGTAGGCCTACTCAATATTTTGGGTTCTTGAATGACCCCCACCTAGATATACATCTTAGGTGTCACGCCAGAGATCCTTTCAGAATTTCAAGGTCACACATGATGACCCCGCTCTACCTCACCTCACCACCCTGTCGCCTACAGTGTGTAAGCTCCTACAGCCAGTGCCTCCACCTACCTTGGCTGGAGCAGCCCGCCTTCTTCGCCTCGTCCGGCCAGGTGCAGATGCCCGTCCGCTCGTTGTATACCAGACCGTCCGGGCACACGATCATGTTGTACTTGCCGTCCACGCAGAAGTAGAACTTGTCGCAGATGCTGCCATCCTCGTGGGCGAAGTAGCCGTTCTGGCGCGGGCAGTGCGCCGACGGCTTGGGCTTCTCTGCAAAAGCCACAAGTGGATAAAGACTTGTTAATCATAATCTAAAATGTATAATTCAAGCAAACCTCGAAAAATTGCATTCTTTACTGATAAATGCAAAGATTGCGATTCAGTGATTTAGGTCTTAGTGGAAGGGAAACAGGTTTAAATCAATTAGTATAAGTATTTTAATAAATCTTGTGCTCTGAAAAGTCATTTTAAGTTCTCAGATTAAACACAGAAAGTGAGATAAAAATATTTTACTGAAAGATGTACCTAACATCTACCGCAGCTATCCTTGTACTAACAATACTACTTAATTAAACTTGATCAGTTAGGTAATAGTAACCTTTCTTTTTAAGTGTCTTGAAATAGTTTAAATTCGTTGGAGTATTTTATAAACATTTTACCAACTTTTAGAAACACACTTGGATAAAAGAAGTCTTCGGGGAAAAACTTATTTGATTTTTACCACAATTATTTGTCTTTTCCAAGAAAAATATTCAAGAAATAATACGCTATTTTCATTATCATCTTATTTTTTGTCTACTTCAATCGAATCTTAATGGAGAATTTACAATATCTGCTACTGCCCAAATGGCTAACGAGCTTTTGTTCAAAACGTGAATGATTCATTTCCCAAGAGGAACACTAACATTAATGGGTTTCGACAGTTTTCCTTTATAACCACTTGAAGTTTTAATTCTGCATTGAAAAGAGCCAGAATTCAACCGAGGGAATTGTTTGACATGATAATCACTCCAGTCCCATCAGCCAGGTATAGTGTTGTCACTCACGGAGCTCGGGCCTCGTGCTGCAGTCGATGTTGAACGGCAGGTCGCACTTCTCCACCTGGATGTTGTAGTCGTTGAAGACCATCCCGTCCGGGCAGAGCTTCTCGGTGATGGCGCCGTCGATGCACTCGTAGTACTTGTCGCACTGGTAGCCGTCGGCGAAGTACCCGTTGGGCTCCGGACACTCGTCCGTCAGTTCATCCGACTCCTGGGGCGCCTGGGTGGCGCGGGGGGTGGGGGCCGCGGGGGCGCGGGACCCTGAGGGCTTGCGGCCGCCCGGCCTCTGGCTCACCACCGGGTCTGGAAGAGGAAGGTGTTATTAATTACGGTTTTAACTAACTGTAGAGTTTTGGTTATGCAGTTGGTTTAACATTTATCACCATTATACACCTGTGCAAGGTAGCCAAACTAATGCGAAAATGTGTTGATAATAAACAAATTTGAACTTCAAATTTGAATATTTCATCATTATTTAATTAATACTAACAAACTGGATGACAAACCATTCAATTTTGTAATGTTATAGGAGCATTCCCAGTTATCTCATTTCATGAAATTTAATTGAGTAAATTATTTGAATCGTCCTAGAATGGTGACATGGCAAGCACTTTAAGTTGGTATAGAAGAAAACTTTTCAGTTAGTTTACAAGAAGATTACTTGGGATGCTATAAATTTTGATAACACTTTTTTGTAATGGGATACAGTCTAGTTTTCCATTTTATAAATGTCTAAAGATTCCGTTGCAAAAATCAACACCAAGATACTGTTGTTGCTTGTTTATTATTAGTCATCACAATTTATTTGGCTTTTAATAAGTGCTTTCAGATTAATGAAAGTACCAGAAAATTATAAATCGTTTCACCATCAATTAAGAAATAGGGATGCCATCTGTATGGCAAGCTTAATAGATTTAAGATTAGCGCATGTTTTACCAAGAGACTATAGAGTGTTCGGTTCAAATATACCAATTATTTTTTTCTATATTTGCTTCTTTTTTTGCTTCGTATGATACAGGCCTATTCTTTTTATTTGTTGTTTTACAATAATTTCTAGGTCGAGAATGTTTTCATGTCTAAAAGTGACGATTTCTATGCAAAATTAATTGATGGGAACTTGAGCACTTTTCGAATTTTGGGAGTTTGTTATTAATTTTATTGATTTGGCTCAAATTCTTAAACGCAATAAAATGACAGACGCAACAAAGAAAAGCAATTTAAACTTTTATGATACATTAAATAGTGGTAAATAATTTTATTTTGAACCGACGGTTAACATAGAATTTGGAGTATATCTTTGTAGTATATCAGGAAGAACCAGAGCCCGCGTGGACAACGCCAACTCGTCAGTCCAGCTGGGCCGTAATTCCTAGTTTCACCTCAGGGAAGCGCACACCGTCCAGACTTGTGCCAAAGGCCAACCGTTACAGGAAACTTGGCAGGGACTCTGCCTACGTCAATTCTAGTTTATTTTCCACGATTGCGAGTACTTTATAACTCAACACCTTTTGTGACAAAAGTGATCATTGGTAAAATATCAGGCTAACCTACCAATTATTATACTTTAAATTATAAATTAGTTTATCTATATCTCTCTATCTTTATAAACTTATGTAAATGAATGTTTTATCAGTATATACAAAATTTTAAACTCATAATTGTTATAAGTAGTTTTTGATTCATGGTTTTTAACGGTGCATGGGTCTTTGAATGACCCATTGTTGTTTGTGGCAAGCTTTTGTTATATGTAATAGAGCTCTTGACTCTATTTACGGTTCCATTGAGGACTACTGGAATGGTATAAAGTGTAATTATTGCTTAAATAATTGTCAGTCAGTCAGTGAGGGTGTTTGTCTAATATCGAAAGGCTTAGTTATTTCAGGCTTGTAATTACTGTCGTGTGTTCCAGACGAGGTTTCTCTTTATTTCATGAAGGTTGTTTGAACCATTTTGTTACCTATTCATGACAGTTAAAAGAAATATGTCCCGTAACTGTCTGATATTAGGTCCAAACCAACAATAATTCCAGGCGTTTTTTCATTTTTTAGAATTTTTGATTTTTAAGGGTATTTTACCCCCCAAAACCCTCAAAAATCGTCAAAAATTCAAATTTCTCAAAAACGGTTCTAACGATTTTTATTAAAATTTTGTGGTTTATTAAGCTTAAAATGGTGAATAAAATGACCCCACCCGCATCTCCGAGAAAATGCGCGTTCAAAAGTAATGGAGTCAAAAGTGTTTCAAAAATAAATTTTTTGGATTTTCAAAAAAGCTGTTGTCTTGAAATAAATTTTACTTATCACCCTTAAATCAAGCTCAAAAAACTAAATAAGCCATTATTTAAAATCATTGCTCTACGTCAAGTGGTTGCGGAGAAAATTCAATCTTTCACTTAGCGGTAAACGCAGTACGTTGTTAAAAGTCACAGACGCGCGTAGGGTCAAACGAGCGTTGCTCAGCTGGTAGCTATCCGACTGAGTCATCAAGACATTAAAGTTTGAATTTTTAACACCTTTTTTAAATTGTTGGGAGAAAGTATGTGTCCGTTAACTGATACCATTTATTTTACTTAGACCGTTTCCTAGTGAGTACCTATGAGCAAAGAGAATCGTCCATGTCAAATTTCAGTTCCGGAGGTCCTAAAATAATTTCAATGTCCAGTGAGGCGGAGCCCTAAAGTGCTTAAAAAAATTATATTTGCAAAACCGTTTCCTAGTGAGTACCTATGAGCAAAGAGAATCGTCCATGTCAAATTTCAGCTCCGGAGGTCCTAAAACAATTTCAATGTCCAGTGAGGGGGAGCCCTAAAGTGCTTAAAAAACTATATTTGCAAAATCGTTTCTTAGTGAGTACCTATGGGTAAAGAGCATCGTCCATCAAATTTCAACCCCGGTGGCCCTAAAGTAATTTTGAAGTCCAGTGGGGTGGAGCCCTAAAGAGCTTAAAAAACTATATTTGCAAAATCGTTTCTTAGTGAGTACCTTTGGGTAAAGAGTATCGTCCATCAAATTTCAACCCCGGTGGCCGTAAAGTAATTTTGAAGTCCAGTGGGGTGGAGCCCAAGAGTTTAAAAAACTATATTTGCAAAACCTATGGAACTATGGACAAAGACAATCGTCCATGTCAAATTTCACTACCTGTAGGCTTTTAGTGTAATTGTGAGCTTCCGTAGAACGGAGCCATAAAGACAACACAAACATCAACATTGTACAGTACCTCACACCTGGTTACTTCTATGATTATAAGCATCTGCTTGAATGAAACTTTCAAATTTATTATAGTAGGATTCACGAAAATAGTCCGATGAGAGTCAATGCATTGTTGCCAGATTTATTCTAAAATACATTTTTATACTATGTTACACATGGTAAACATAAACACAAAATGACAACATTGCAGGGCGAGAGGGGGTGAGGGGGGAAACAGCTGTTAAAATTTCCATCGGACTATTTTCGTGCATCTTATTATAATTACAGCAGTTCATTTTGTAAACACTAAATTTCTAAAACCTGACACTGCATCATTGTATGCCCTGTGGGTCAGAGCCCTTTGGACAGATTTGCACCAAACTTCACACAAACCATCCTCGAATAATGCTTAACAATGTCTGAAAGTTTGATTACAATCTGCTGAGCGGTTTCGGAGTCTATAGGCAACAAACATCTATATATATATATATATATATATATATATATATATATATATATATATATATATATATATATATATATATATATATATACATACTTCCTCTTTTATAGATATAGATTATAGATTATGGATTATGGATTGCGTTTTCATTTTAAGTCTGATTTTCACCAAGTTTTGGTGAAAACAGCGACATACCAAGCTCTATCCAACGACACCCAAAACTTAAATATCGGTTGAAAACTGTAAGAGGAGTTCTCCTAAGAAAAAAGCCTTAGTAAGTATAGATTTCTTTTTGTTTATTTACACAACTCTGCAATTTGGAGTAACAATCAATTAATTTACAACCGAATGATATTTTTTACAATAATACAATTTTCAGCAAACCATAACCTTGCTTTGGATAAATTTGATGTTACACTAAAACGCCACATAAAATGAAATATAATATGGTAATGGAATTGTTTTAGTGGCGCTGTAGTGGCAGCAGTGTTTTGACTGGGTGTGGTCAAGTCGTGGGAGGACTGAGGTAATGTCATCACTGAAATGTTGGCAGCCTTGTGTACACAACTAGAAATGATTCACGGGTTTTATTGGATGTAAAAGAATCCAATTACTGTAACTTATTTGGTTTACAAACGAACAGTAACCTACGAGAATATGTAAGTTTAATTTTCATACTCGAATATAAGAGAAAAACTAATGTTTGATGTTATTTTTCTATTTATGAAATAAATATTTTGAATGTAACTCTTTCTCTGTTTAGGTGCACTAATATGTGACAAAATCACAGTATAGTCAAAACCAGTGAAGAAGGTAAAGGAAATTTCAGTTAAATACTCATGCAATAAGTTGTAATTATTATAGGGCATGCAGGTCATATTATAAACTGTATAATACCCGAAATCGTGTACAATACCGATACGTGTATAATACCGAATTCGTGTTTTTGTGTAGCTATCACATTTTAAGCAGATTTATAGTTTTAAGATTCTACATGAATATACAGTTGCGTGTGAGTATTAATTCAACAATGTATATAGAACCATGTACGTAGGACATGATTAATGAAAAGTGAGAATGGTGTCCCCGAAACACAGACCACCACAATTCAGTTTTTATTCAAGAATTATTCTGATTGATTTTATTGTATCCAATTTTTTTCTAAATGAATATGCTCATTTTACTCTTGAGAGGGAGAAAGAAGCGTTTGCCATGACAGTTGTTTAGGAGAAGTAAAACTCGTACACGATGTATTCTACTCTTGCTTTCAGGGGTAAAACCAAAATATGTTGTATTATTGGATACTATATCCAAAACGTTTCACAAAGTACGATGTTTTCAATATAGTGAGCATACGAATAGGGTTTTAGTTCGACTCATTACCCAAAGCAAAGGTTTGTAAAGAGGGTAAATGTTATTCCTAACAAACCTAATATTAGTTTCTCTCGTATAGGTTGAGTACGCCGGCTAGGTAGTGGTATTTATTTTGATTCCAGCTGATTCGGCTTTGTGGAACTGACCCAGAACCAAACAAGGAGTCTATAAATAAATAACATGCGTCAGTGGCGGAGTTCGCGCCCAAGCCGCTCTCTGAATCTTCACCTGTCTTGGTACGTCATAGTCATCGGGGCCGCGGGGGCTATGTTGACTGTGGGGCTATTCTTGTCTGTCTGTGTGTAACACTGTTGGTATCATTTTGTGCCGTTAAAATAACTTTATACATCTTTGCTACAAATAAAGCCTACGAAAAAGTTCTACCTAAAACCACTCCTAAGCCTAATGCAATTAGAAACATTTGTAATAAAAAATAATATTAGCATATTCCTTGGAGATGATTTGGGTATTTTTTAGAAGAGGGCCCTCACTAATAAAATCTTCTGAAACAGTAATAGGTTATTGCCAAATACGTTTTGGTGGATTACAGTGCTATAAATATACAGAAAACATGTAAATTGTGCCCAACGAATTTTCTATTAAACGTATTAACACCGTATATTATCAACCGTTACCAAATCGTTAAATGCGATTTCCTAATTAGTCTGTTGACCAATACACTGGTTTGGTGAAGCCAGTTGGTTAGGCTATATTTTAATTGACCAACTTCTTGGAAGTCTGACACCTCCCGCCTCAGCAATGTCCTGTCCGTATCCCTCTGCATATGTGTAGCCTTCAGTGCTACACCTTCTGATATGTGTAGCCACCCCATCATAATTCGGTTCGTGACCTTTCCGTTTTCTTTCTGTATCCACTCCTGCTATGTGTAGCTTTACTTGAAAAGACCTTTACTCTTTACCCATTTGAAAATAATCAATTCATAAATTAATTCAATTAATTAATTCATTCATTTTTAAGTGGAGGCCCTCTTCTAAAAAAGACCCGATGATTTGTTTGCCACCCAAGGAAAAACTAAAAAGTTACTAACACCACACAGATTTTTCTATTTCTCTTATTGGTCAGTGACTTTATTGTAATTTAATTTAAATACTTTATACCAATGGTAGTGGGGGATGTATCATCTCCAACAGTACTTAGTTGCGGTACCTTTAAATTGTTATAGAACCATTGTTAGTATCTTTGATTTATTGAGCAACTAAACTACTATTATTGAAATATCTATGAGTTTAATATAAATTATTTTTATAACTTATGTCTTATTTGGTACAATTGTCTCCTAAAAGTATTCTGCATATCTCAGCATTATTTTTATTTTCATGTTCTTTCATTGTTACTTTTTGCTTTATTAGAACTCTCAATTTAGTCTTTCAGTATTTAAAACCGACGTAATCGGTAGTTTCAATATCATACCTTTGTTTTCATGCTGTTATACTTGTAAACAAATTAATATCAGTAGCATACGTTGTTAAAAAGTAGGCTAAATCTCCATATAGCATATACTAAATTAATTACCACTTTGGATAAAAAGAATCATTAGAGCAATGGAGGTTGTCTGAGAGGGTACAGGTCGATGAAGGTGGGTAAAGGTTAAATGTAACGGCATTGGATGTTTAATTGCCATTGGCACAGCGGTTTATGGGCGTGCTCGGGCCAACTTCGGTTGGAGCCGCCGCGCCGCGCCGCGATACTACAGTGCTGTAGTTGGCGACTATAGTGGGTAGTTCACGATGCACCGCCTTTGGACAATCGTTTAAAATGTTTGGCCTACAAGCCGTCTCAGTTATAGAATCACATTTATTAAGTTAAAAATCAAACAACTCGTTTTTTTGTGCATCCTTATTATGTTTTTGGTAACCACTAGTTTGTCACTGATATAGAAACTAATTTGTATCATAAATTCTGTTAACTAGGGATAAAGAATTTTAAAACTAGTAAAAATGTTGGTTCTCCTATTTCAAATATATAGGCAAACATACTTTTTTATGAAATTGTTCTTCACCAGATTCCTTAACCATATTTTATGGTTAACTCTTCTTTCATAGGCATATTTTTACAGCTTACGGGAGCTACTCTTTCATTACTTACAGTTATTTTCTTCTTTGATATGGTTAAAATGAACAACTAATTTGCTACAGTCGAAGTTTCTTCCGATTTATCTTTTTGTTAATTACTTTTTAAATTGTCTAACTTAATTCCTTGAAGAAAAACTAATAGTTGCGATTATTTTCCAGAATATTCTGACCCAGTTGCAAACTAAACCGATCTTCTTCAATATATAAACAATTTGTACACGTGTTAAAAATATTAAAAAATTATAAAACTATTTAACTGTAAATTTTGTATAAATTTGTAAAGCCGCATTCGGCATTCGGCGAGAACGGCGTGGCGCTGCGGAGACGGGAGGCGGAAGCTTGCACAAGCGGCCGCTCGGCGCGCCACTGTCGTTCACTCCCGTTACCCAACGTATTAAACATAGGAAACTGCTAATCTGGGGTTTTCTTATAACTTGCCAATTGCGTCACGATCTAATTACTCTCCACTCAACAAATTGGGTTGCCAAAATTGCACTATCTGCTCGCTATTCCAAGAATTGGGCAAATTTAAAAGAGGTAGAAACCCCTAAAAATCAGACTAGTGAAACACACTACATTTACTTTTTTTTAATATCATGGTATATAATGTTTTTAACTCTTGGTTTTAATAGTTCAAAATTGTAAAACTATTCGTAATAAAGAGCTGCAACTGAATAAACTTTTCATAAGACTCATAGGAACAGCAATGTAAAAATCCCCCTTTAACTTCTGAAGAGAATAAAAATATCCTCGCTGCACTTAATAACCATTTCTTCGTTAAAATTTAAATAGTTTTAGAGTTATGTTAGCTGTTAACTTAAAAGGAAGCAAAATGTTCAAATTGGTTGACTAGTCTCTTGTTAAAATTGTAAATTTAATTTGAAGTCTATAGATCGTTCAAGTTAGGCGCATATTTTTTGTATATATCTATTTGCAAACATCCCCAGTAGACTAGAGTTGCCGAATAAATGAATGAATCTTTACGTAACGTTGTGCTCCGGATGTGTACGGCAAGTCGCGATGTCGGCAAATAAGCAGACCAACAGAAATAGTCCACTTGAGAGAGGAGAGTCGGGAGAAAGAGGTGCGCATGTCTCGTTAGGGGCTTCTTGGTCAGCTGTCACAGTTGCTTGGGAATAGCACTAATCCAAAAACCTTGAATTTGTGATGTCATAACCAATATTATTTTTGTAAGGAATGCCCCAGCGCAAGCTTATACAACCTCCAGTTTCTTTATTTCATTTCTGAAGATGTTTACTATAACAAGAACCAAAATATAAATTTGCCCTATATTTAAAACTCAAAATATAATAAAGCTAGTGAGACCTGCGTTGGAGGTCTGGAGGCAGACTCCAGTACATGTAACTATGCTCAGTAAGAGTGAAGGTCGCACAGCAAGGATAGCAACACGCGACCTTTCGTCTGACCTCTAAGGTCGCGACTTTTCATCCGGTCTTTCTTCTTGTGAATCAAAATACGATTACCTCTCCGTTTGTCCTCCGTTTCTGTATACTATATTTAAGTCTTAGTCTGTCCGTGTTCACAATGTTGGATCTTTGTTTTAAGAAAAACAATAAAATCATCAATAAAGAATAAGAATGAATACATTTTCATTGGGTTTCTAACATTATAATTATTAAGGTCATTCTTGCACAGTAGTTTAAACTATCTATAGTTTCCTCTACCGAATCGTTCCTACTTGTTTAAATGTTCAACGTTTTATTTTTTTGATGTGATTGAGTATTTTTTATATTAATGCATTATAAATACATATGCTTAGACATTAATAATGTATTATAACTCTCAGGATTTTTTGGGCCAGTTAAAACAGTAAACACACGAAATTCATAATCTTAAAGGATCTATTGGTTACTTCAATGTGTACAAATGTCTCAATTTGTCAGACTTTTAATTAGAGTTTTAAAAGTTTATAACGTCAAGCTCTCATTATGTTATTTTTGGCTCTTAAAAGTAATGTAATCAATTAACAAATTCTTCACGCCACATCCAATTTGTAAGAGGAAAGTTCAAGGCTCAATTTGAGCCGGCTTACGGCTCGGCTATGCAGGGTAGTGAATGGAGGAATGTGTTTGTAGGTGTTGGTGACGGTAAAACTCCAAGAGGAGGTGAGAGACGACCAACGTCTGGGAACTGTTGGATGACCCTCCCATCACCTCCGTGAAAGCTGATCATTCACTGCCTGGAAAGCGGCTGGAAAGCTTCCACACTTCCTGGCAAAATATATCAACGAGGATCGCACTAGGTTGTGGACTGATATGTGAACTGCTTTAATAGATTGTTTTGTGCCATCATCGATTACAATATCAGTGTGAAATTACTGATTGCTGTTTACAGCCATCCATACTCGATTTACCGTATGATACCTTCCTACAATTTTGATATTAAGAAACACTTTGATAATAACGATATAAGGTATCTTTGAACTTTAACCACTAAAGCAGTATCATAGTGATTATAAATCGTGATTATTCTTAGGGTGATTAGGTCTGCCATTTATCAGACATTTGATAACCTAGTTTTATCTGAGATATCCCGTATGTGTTATACTGCAACATAAACACTTGTATTGCAATTCCTTGTGGGAATGTGTATAGTAAACAAAACTGAGACCGTGTGGAAATGGACTTTTCCATAACTACAATTAAAAGTATGTGGCTGATATTTCAAAATACATTCATTTGATGATGTCTACATTTTTAAAGATCCTGCGTTTTGAAGAGCATGTTACATGACGTGTGTTGGACAAAGAATCTTCAGAGATGTTTTATTTCAATTCCCAGTAATCTAGAGCCAGTTTTACCGTGTCATTTGAAAGAGCAGACGGAATTTACGAACCCGGTGAAGTTGAAGAGATTGCAATAGTGGGTCTCATTTATGGAACATGCCATGAGGCTGCTAAACTTAGCTTGGAACTCGAGCCAAGGCGGCGCTGGTGAGTGTGTGTCTGTGTGTGTGCGTGTGTGTGTGTGTGTGTGTGTGCGTGTGTGAGTGTGTGAGTGGTATGGAAGTAGGGCGGTGGGAGGGGGCACGTGTGGATATGATGAATGTTGTTGATATGGAATTTCTGTTATTACTGTACTTTCAGTGGCGCGTATACAAAGGCAACACCTTTCTATGAATAGGGTTCAACCAATAGTGAAGGATAGCAGTGAATTCAAGGCTTCAGATCGTAATTTAATACAAATCAAACAGTTATGGAGAAAACCATGAGTTGCATGTCACTACGTTTGGTAACATATTTTTATACTAAGTTCCCCCGTCAATAATACAAAATCTGTTCTAACTTCATATGAATAAATGCAATGTAAAGGGGCCTTTCAGATACCAGACCTTTATTATCTGCTATTATGAGTTTATAAAAGATCTATAAAACCATAATCTAATGTTGAAACTAACAAAACTTTAAGTTTCAAAACAAAAATCCACAAAAATCCTACTTTAACTTGGGACTTCTCTTAGGCCGGTATTACACTATCATATGTCTATGAAATGGATCTATTATCATGTATCTTTGAAATTTTTATAAAGTGTAATTGACATAGTTATAATAATATTTTGTTTTTTAACATAGTTATAACATTTTTTGAGGGGGGGGGGAGTCTCAAAATTTCAGGGAGTGTGAAAAATTTCAACCGAGTTTTTATTTTACAAAAATGGTGCTTGAGGGCTATGGTGGGGTTGAGAAGAGCTGAGTCCTGCAGGCATCTTTTTAGCGAGTTGGGTGTTCTAACACTGGCAGGCCTTGTTGGATTTGAAGCATGCATGTTTGTGAAACAAAATAGTCACATGTTCATTCAAAATAAATCACACCATAGCTACCCAACAAGATCAAGAGACCTGCTGACAGTGTTGGAGCACTCTTCTGCTAGATTTGAGAAGGGTCCATACCACACTTGTAAAAAACTTTGTAGCCTTCTATCCGAAATTCGTGATGAAAACAGGATATCTGTTTTTAGAAAGAAAACTAAAATCTCATTTTATACTTAAATGTTTTTATAGTGTTGAAGAGGCAGTAGCTTAAAATGTTAATTATAGTTTTTTTTATTTCTCAAACAATTTTTTTTGTAATTACAATAAATTTATATATAATGAATTTGATTGTAAGTGAAACTTTCCATATGTATGATTGTATGACCATTGACGTGTTCAAAATGTAAAAAAATATTGAACGATTAAATGAGTTTGAGTTTGAGTTATGTCATAACACTACGGTAGTGTAATATAACCCTTATTCTTTTTCTTTTAATCTATGTATCTAAGAATATATCGATGGTCTGATCTAATCCTTAAAAGAAAATGTTTAACTTTTATGGATAACTTGATTTATATTAATTGTCATTTTATTTATTTTTTATTGTTTTTATTATATTGTGTTTACACAATTAGTCAAGACATAGACAATATATGGGTATCTATTTTATTTCTACTGGAAAATGGTGTTGAGATTACATCGACTAATGATAAAAGCAAAACAAATAGATACTAACCATATTAATGAAATAAAAGTTTCGTCCCGAAAATCAATCGAATGTTCATTGCTACATAAACATTGACTAGATGTGTGTATATACGTTTTATTATAATGACCTTTTTTAGGTTTTCCGTCCCAATTCACACTTAATTACCTGGCTTAATTAAATATGCTTACTTATTGCCATTGTAGAAAATTTCTCAAATTTATTTACACTTTTACGGCAATCATCAAGGACTAAAATTTTCAAATGAAGAAAGACATATTTGCAAATGTATTTGTTAAATTCCACCACACTATTCAGAAGCAATTTTGCCAATAGAATTTTCTCGTTACAGTCTTTAAAATGTCCTCTTACAATACAAAAAAGAATTTGAATAGTTTCATATATCTCTATGCTTGCCAATGACTGTCACAAACATTGAACTATAAATTGTACTGTCAACTAGCTAAGTGAACTCTGTTACTCATAAAATTGCAGTGACTTATAGTCTTTCAGGAATTTTACTTGTGAGTTAAGCATTTCTGTTGGCACGAATCCCCCTACAGTACTACAACGCGTTGAAATGATTATATATTTATTCGAAAAATGTTTAACAATAGCTACAGAAAATCTCTAAATGGCTATTAAGAAAAACATAGTTCCTATAAGAAATAAATTAAAAGTGTAGAACACTAATGCAAAATAAAAATTTAAATTGACATTATCCTATACTATAATACGAGGAATGTCTGAAGGATGTGTGTTCCAGGATCTCGAAATCTAGCTGTTAGATTTTGCTTAAACTTTGCATTTAAGAGTGTTTTGGCCAAAAAATAAGTTTAGAAACTGACTCAATCCCAGGAAAAATCGAATTTTGTCTAAATTTAAGTTTAAAAATCGTAATTTTTAACATTGGTCTTATGAGTTGCTATTTTGGTAACGAAATAACAACGAAATGTAAACAAAAATAAAGAAACATTAATGTTAAGCAGACTTTTTGAAACAGCTGTTAACTGTGAAGAGGTATAATTGGTTTTGGTGGAAATATTAAAACTGAATTAAAACCAACGAGTAAGGCTCGGTTAACCTGGTACTCCTATACTATAATACGAGGAATATCTGAAGGGATGTGTGTTCCACGATCTCGAAATCTAGCTGTTAGATTTTGCTTAAACTTTGCATTAAAGAGTGTTTTGGCCCAAAAATAAGTTTAGAAACAGCCTCAACCCCAGGAAAAATCGAATTTGGTCTAAAATTAAGTTTTAAAATTGTAATTTTTAACATTAGTCTAATGGGTTGCTATTTTGGTAACGAAATAACAACGAAATGTAAACAAAAAGAAAGAAACATTAATGTTAAGCAGACTTTTTGAAACAGCTGCTAACTGTGAAGAGGTATAGTTGGTTGTTGGTGGAAATTTAATTGCTTTTTTACCTTGACACTATAACAAAAGTGAATAAAAACCAACGAGCGAGGCTCGGTTAACCTGGTACTAACAACAAACTTGATGAACGAGATTTAAGTAAACACAAACAAATTACTATTTATACAAAATTACATTGGGCATTGTGGCTACTATCCTTCTCACAACTATAACTAACCAATTGTGTGATAAACAAACTTTAATTGCTATATAATAAAAGGAAGGGGTGTGAGAAACTAAAGAACTTATTACAGAAATATTTAAATTACAGTGTTTACTAACTGATAGTAAAATATTAGCAATTACAGTATTGTTAAAAATGTCTCTTTTCTAGAAAAATTATTTTCTAAATCCTATCTTTGACTTTTCTAAGCAATCTTCTCAAATTTCAGTTACTGTTCGGATACCTATTTAAAATTTGGGTTAGGTTTAAAAATATATATACATTCCTTGTATTGGTGACAACAGTAAATTCAAAACAGCACCTATAAATGAATAAACTTATGAAAACGTTCTGAATAAACTAAGCACATTCTGCTTAATCTGTCCTAAGAAATTATCATAAAAGCCAACAAGTTTACCATTGAACTTCTTTAATATATTGCACTCTTGGTAATTCATGTCCTTTAGCATTTGTAATATTTCACAGTTATAGTAGTACATGTGTTCTTGCTGTCTGTTTAAAAAGTTTAAATGGGTGTTTTAAACATGTTCTTTTATAAAATGCCTACAATTGGATATGAATTTAATTTAACTTAAGTGTGTTTCTTATAGTCAGAAATTGTCTGTACAATAATGTTTTTGCCACAGCAACGATGTAAGGGTTTTAAATAGGCTGATTATTAAGGGCTTATTGAGATTTAAAATGAAACATCATTATTTGTTATGGTTTGTAACTTAGTGATCAGTTTTTAGTTTGATGTTGAAATACTACTGCAAGAGAAATACTGAGTTATAGTCAGATGCACGAAAATAGTCCGATGGAAATTTCAACAGCTGTGTTCCCCCTCACCCCCTCTCGCCCTGCAATGTTGTCATTTTTGTAAAGTTTGCAATGTGAAATACAGTGTAAACATGTGTTTCAGAATAAATTTGGCAACAATGTTTCGACTCTCATCGGACTATTTTCGTGAATCCTACTATAGTCCAGTTTTTTCCGTAAGTGAGAAGGACCAACGATACGCCAGGGCGACACGGAACATGGAACTGGACGACCTCGGGTTGTTCCCTAACCTTACACCAGACCTACACTGCGGCCGCGCCGACCGCCCTGACCCTGGCTGCGACTACAATGGTCAATGGTCCGTCCAACTACCTCCAGTACACTGCTGCAACGGTCCGGCATGTGTATCTGGATAAATATATTTATATAGAGATACCGTAGTTCTAGATTTCATCTTTAAGGTACTAGTATCTCAAATGTCTAAACGAGCTTCTTAACTGTACATAGCATGCTTAACAAAGTATCTCGTATACGATTTCAGTGTATGATTGGTGTAGCAACCATGACCAATATATGCAAGATATCTGTTCAATAACAAATAAAACTCTTCACGACTGCTTCCATAAGATGCACATCAAATTAAAGAAGTCACGTAAATGTAATCTTGTTGTTTAGTTTTTAAACACATCATATATTAAAAGTGATAACTGAATGCTTCTCATGGAGCATATGGAGGGAGGGGGGAATATCAAATTTTATTGGAAATTCACTGAGAACGCAGGTCTGCTGCGAGAGGGGTGTTTCTATTTGTTTTTTATGCAAGTGGACCAACGACTTAACGTGACCACCGAACCACGTGAGCGACCGAACGATCTTTTTGCCCCCGAGCCGGGATTTGAACCCGGGCCCGCTGGGTGAAAACCTAGAGCTCTACCACTACGGCCGCTGCCATACAAAGAATACAATGACGTAATAACCTAACAGGAGATGATAATGAAAAATAAGTTCTTAAATTTCAGTAGTTGTAGCCCATAGAATTTACTTTACTTTAATTGATATCCCAATAATTCATGTAAGTCCTAAAATTTATGCAATGCCATTCTCAATATAATGAATTGTATCCAAGATAAAACATACCTTTGGTTAAATTAACTTTAGTCTGACCATTATTCCAACAGTTATTCCACATCTCGAGTGAATAAACAAAGCTAGTCGGCCGAATAAAACTATCAAATTAATATATTTCTATAAATTTTAGTTTTTAGAAAATTATTTTTAACAAACAATTTCATTGTATTAAACGTTTCTATTACTTATACACATACATTTGGATGATAAGGCATAGTTCTGGAAATCAATTACCTCTTAAGTAACTTACAAGTAAAAACAAAAATAGACGCTAATTTAGTAACTATCTCACGTACATTGACCTTTATATTCATTTACTTCAGGTTTTCTTTACGTTCACTGTTTATTATAAAAACTTTAGAATACTAATTACTATTACTAATGCTGATTACTATTTTCATCGTTGGAAAGTTGTATAGGCTACACATTTTGTTTAGGGAAAAAATCAATTGGTTTACCTGGTATACTTAGTATTAATTGGTAGGTATATTTGGTATTAAATCTTTAGTTTCTGTATAATATTTTCCGATTCTCAATTTTTATATACATTCCTAGCTTTATTTTTGAACATTTTTTACATAGACTTTGCTCATTTAAAGAAAATCGTAATTCAAACAAGGGTCTCCAAGTAAAAGTAGAATATAATCAAATATTTATTTTATTAGATAGATATATTCCAAATTTCAACCATCCTTACAATGCAATGAATGAAAATTGTTAGAGTAAACAAGTACTGTAGTTGTGCGGAGGCCATAAATACAGGCGGACCATCGCCCACGTGGGTTATTCCCGTCTCACCTAGGCGCGAGTCGCTAGTTCTCATGACCTTTCGGACCTGTACTCCCATGTACACTAACAGAAACATGAGTTATCTCGAGATACACGATCAACGCCAAGAGTTACGGTAGACACAAGAATAAACATTACTACTTAAAGTTGGCCAACTAAAGATTTCATTAATTGTCATACACCAAAAAGAGGGAAAAATATAGTAAAGTCGCAAAAATTTGCAAAAACCTCAAAAATCTCAGGTTTGTCAGTATGTATTTTCTTCTTCAGTTTATCTTTTAAACCTAACTTTAATTTTCTTCTCTAAGGTATTTACGCATCGTTTTCTCAAGTATAAACATCGTTTGCAAAATATACAATGTGTAAAAAATACCGCTGTGCAAATAATATCTTATAATTTTTAAATGTAGGACAAATAAAAACCTAACTTTTCATAGGGTTATTAAAGTAAGATGCTAGTGTGAATTAAATTTAATTGGAGGAAAGCTCTGAAAAAATTAAAAAAAGATCTTAGCCCACTTATATTTAGGTGTTATGTATAACTCAGGCCTATTAAATTTACGTGGGAAATAATGAATATTTTGGAAAAATAGTCTAGCCATTTTTTTACCTTTGACACAGACTCAAAAGAAAGTATTATTTATCACAACTAGTGCTATAGCATCTTTTGAGTTTTTATACCTAAAATATTGTAAAACCGTCGTTTTAAAGCAGTCAAAATATTTCATTCTCATGGTCCTGTATGCTGT
Source organism: Neoaliturus tenellus (assembly GCA_030545055.2). NCBI lineage: Eukaryota > Metazoa > Arthropoda > Insecta > Hemiptera > Cicadellidae > Neoaliturus > Neoaliturus tenellus. The sequence continues at coordinate 342,573 of JAQYXR010000030.1, read as the reverse complement.
ATTTTGTTCACTCACATCGTACACTATAATTAATGGGCTCCAGAGAACATGTAGTATGTCTCAATCTTATTGCGTAGTCTAGATTACAATGAGTAAAGAAATTGGATGTAACGTGTCACAACAGATACACCTTTCACCACCGCTCCTGGTTAGTGTAGGTTTACCATGAAGTTTGAACCCACAATAATTTACGAAACGGTGACTTGCTACACGCATTGTGTTTGATTACGGTGCTGGCCTGCCGACCAGGCTTCCGTTATTAGGAAATTTTTATATTATTTTGTAAATGGTATTAAGAAAAACAGAATAAAAAACAATAAAACTTCTATTGTTTTTAATTTTTACCTTGATACTACTATTAATATATGGGTAAGATAAGACTTCTTGATTCATTGAAAAGGATAAATTTAAATTTAGATGGTTTGCTAAGTCAGTGTTGACATGGCTTCAATAATATACCAAAAATTAAAATCCAAACCACAAATGGAAATCCGCATTAATTCTTAGCTTAACAAAAATCAAATATAATGGGTGATCATTCATGACAAAACAATTGACTGTGTAGAGTAAAATTAGGACTTCTTTTGTAGATTCAACAATTGCCCGGGCATCCCCGACTTTCCCGCGAAGCGGAACATTATTCTTCATTTGTCTACGCTGGGATCAGCCACTACTGGAGGCCACCCGAAATCTTGGAGTATCATCAATGGAATCGGGAATGTCGGAGGATAGAACATCTAGGGTTGCCTGTCGCATTTTGCCTATAGAAAGTCCTCCAACCCAATAATACCAATTTAGATCGGATTGATGTGTAGATCTTTGGAAAAATTATCGCCTGAATTCGGAGCATTATCCAATTATCCAGCCGAGAGGAAAACCTGAAAAAGATCTTTTGTATACTTTCTGCCTGCTAATGTGTATCAAACGATATTCGAATGAGATTTAATGAAACCACGAATTTGAAATTGACCTCACTTTATATTCTGGACAAAACTGTTAGTGTGGACGACCCAACTCTTGTTATGTTTTAGAAAAATAGTAAAAAAATTGACAACATTCTTATTAAAGGGCTTCCACCTTTCTCTAGAGCCACGTTCTATCTCACTAGAAGAACTGACATTCTTCTCTTGCACAGTACGCCATCACGCCAGTGCTACAGTATCCACATGTGTGCCACTGGCAAGACCGTGAAGACGTTCACCGTTCGGCGTGGTGCAGAAACGAGGTTAGCCGACAACAAGGGCTGAGGCAACAATTACCTAACAGACGACAGAGAGACGGTGTTGCACACACAGCCAAGGGAAGTGTTCCGTCCAATCGCCGCGGTCGCTTATCCCGATAATAGCTCTGTTCTGTGTCCGACTGCCGCTGCCGCTGCCGCCTCCCACCTCGGCCTCTGCCATGGGAACTGGACCGCTTTCCCCATTCTATCCCATGATACGTTTTTGTAAAATCTCATAATACAAATCCATTCCTGTTTGAAACATGCTTGACCCTTTGCATATTCACATTCGTGCTCTCCTGATCATCACATTGTCAATGCTATGCCTATACAAACGCTTAGGTGGTAACATTATTGTTACGCTTCCCTAAACTATTCCTCAAACAACTTAAAGAGCCATGTATACTATTATTCGTTTCAAAATCCTATTAAAACAGTAATTTGAATAGTCGTTAAGATCTAAAATGTTATTGACTTAAAATTAGTTCTCAATTTCAGATACATCATTGAACAGCTATGCCTAAAAGTTGATTTTGATCCACCGCGTAAAACGTTGACTAAAAGATTAAACATTATCCTCAAAAGGAGCTTACAACAGCATCTATTATAACGGTTTATTCATATCCAAGGTCAGATGAATAATTAAATGTGCTTAGTTCAATTACAGGAAAATGTTGAACCGATTTGAGGTATGATCATTGACTACACTAACATAAATATTCTTGTTTTAGCATAGGCGTGTTTGAAAGCGATTTAATCTGGTGTTAATCCTCTGACGCCTATGAAGACTACAAGATCGCGCCACAATCATCCTACACTCATCTCTCATTCATTGTTCATATTCAGGTTAAAATACCCACTATGTGAGCACCCTGTTTCAAAATAGTGATGTAGTGATATATATATAGTGAAGTGCAAGTGTCATATGATTGGGAGTTTAGCTCAACCATTCATTTTAACCATTGACTATGTACACTACCGTATGTTTTAACCTTGCTTAAAACATTTTATAATCATTAATTAAGGACTCTGTTTTTCTTGTAATAATGTGATTTAGCGCCGTTGTAAAACCAATTGAGTAATTGCAATATTAATCACAGCACCTCTGGCTCTGCGAAATTTGACCTGTTCAAATGTCTGTATTAAATCAATCCATTGTGTTTAATGGCAAATAAATGTTGTTAAGAAGTATTTTAGGCCTTTTAAATTTGGGTCAAAAAATCTTACACTTCATTTTAAATTTTCAATTTATTGTGTGTATTTTGATTTTTTAATTAATAATAGTAGTTTTTATTTTATTTTTTAGGATATTCGATAAATATTCATAAGGTACATTAAAAAAATCACATTAAATATTGTACAGTAAAATGTTCATAGTTACATGGCTACTACACCATAACGGAGACATACTCATCGCCCATGCATCCAATTTGGAGGTGTTTTAACGAAGGCTCATTAGGTTAAGAAGAATTACTTGTTTTCCATTTAACACCCGATTGTTGATGAAGATAACAACGGAGTTAGGAAAGGCCGCTCGAGCATGTGAAAGTCAGAAGAGTGTAGGATTCCTCCAGCCGAAGGTCAAGCTTTCGCGTTGTAACCCTTGAGGAACGCGACACGTTATCCAACAATGTCTGGGACGTTGGAGGTCCCAGTGGCTATCGTTATATCACGTTTACTCAACTCCTAGTCAATAACATTTGTTGCAATTAGTGCAGAACTCCGGAACGAAACTACACGATTGCAAAGTACTTTGATGAAAAATACGATTCTTGCAATACAGATAGAAATTATCTAAAATTTCACCATAAAAACCATAACAGAATAAATTTTTGTACTTCAAGTCCTTCTCGAAATTGTATTGTTTCTCAAATATTTAAAGGTGAATTCTTAACAAAAACAATGACACCTATTCAGTATCAATGTTCTTTTATCAACCATAAGAGCTTTATGGATTTTATTAACTATAATGACTACTTATTACCCCCAATTTTGACTGCCAAACTTATAATTAAATTGACCTTATTTTTTAGTCGAGATAATAGTCGTTCAAATTCTTAAATTTTATCTAATCAAACATTAGTGGGTAGCTCCATGCAGCATATATGTTCTTCGTGGTTACTATACTAAAACTGGTAAAATTTCATTTGGCTAACATTGGTGTGCATGTTTCATTCGATACACGACAGTCAGCGGCGAAAAAGTAACTGGTTGAAATTTTGAAATGGAGTTTAGAAAAATTTAGAGATGCCTGAATATCAATCATGTAATCAGCAAGAAACCAATGTTACTAATGTATCAAAATAAATTAAAAGAAAACTATAACTTTGGGTTGAAATGGAGATAACGAACTGCGATTTATGTTTTCAATTCACATTGATATGAGTTAGACTGTGATAACCCAATGTTGAACATTACAATTTGTGTCTAATAAAGCAGTTAGTGAGGTTTAGTTCCAACAAACCACTTCAAGACTACGAGTAAAACTCTTCAGGATCACATTATCGCCTTTGAAGAGCATATACTGTTTTTCGTTGAGTATTGGTCATGAATCTTTCTTTTGGGGGATGCAACCCTCGTAAGAAATCTAATTTGTTTCATAATTAGATGAAACAAGCCTTTAACAAACTCAGCATTAACATCATAACAATTGATCGATTCTGAAAACAACTCATGTTCATTTTAGGCCATTAACACCAGTTATTTATATGTATTTATATGTATAAACAAGTACGGTCATATTTCACCACTGACGTTTAGTACATTCTCCACCACCCGGTAGCTCCTAAACCCAGGTTAGGGGTTTTAGATCTCGCCTTTGAATCTACAGGTTGTCGGTTCGGTGCTGAGAAGAGTTAGAAGCTATTTGATAGTTCAAAACTGGATCCAAATGCCTTTGGTTATTGTTCTTAATTAATGGTCCTGAAAAATAAATCAGCTGCTATTTGTCAGCAGCAAAGCTACCCCTCAACTGATCCATCACAATCATCACACTCACACTTCAGACATAATCGTTAAAATACGCGCCGTAGTGTGCGTTTCAACAAAGTATCTCCAGTTCCCACATCCACCCCCGAGCCCCCCAGTACTCACCAGCCGCCAGCAGAGCCAGGGCGAGCACCATCAGCCACCACGAGACGTCCGTCGTCGCTGCCATCCTGTAACGGTACTGGCAAGAGACTGGCCGCCGCGACCTTGGGACCGCTTTATATCCTTCTCCTCCGCTGCTGACTCTAGCCTCTAGTCGCTTAGCCTCAGCATTGTGCTGACCAGATCATACTTTTTCATACTTCTGGAATCTACAGTTCTTTAAATTTTACACGTTGAATAACCAGGATAAAATTTGTTTTGGAACACTCATACTTTACCATCAAATTACACTTAAAATAGCGTAAAGTATGGGAACCTTTTTTATTTTATATTCTTTCTTAAAATAATTTTTGTATACTTATTATTCGTAGGCCCTATATCTAAGTAATTATATAAAATTGTCTTTAAAAAAATAGACCACTATAACGTTTTTTCAAAGAACTTTTTGCAACTATGGACGGCCAAGAATAACAATGAAAACAATAAGAGAATTTTAAAATTGCGTAATATCATGCAACTTAAAAGAACTACACACTCTCACATAGCTAACTAAGAGCTCTTCACTCATAAAAACTGATTGATCCTGCAGTTAATTTATATAAATGAATGTTTTCAAATATTGACTTTTCAGGATATATATACTGTATTTTAATTAACTATATTCTGAAGCATACATAATATCAATGCTTTCCCTTATGCCTTATTTTTCTTGTATGTCCAATGCTAAAAAATCTGTTCATACTGAAGCACATGGTTGGTACCTTGACAGTAGAGCCATTGGGGATTTGTTTGTATGCAAAAACTATCTCAAAAGCTGCTCTAAATAATTATTTTTTCAACCTTTTGAAAATAGCTTGGCTCTGAGATAAAAATAATATATATATAAAGATATTTATGATAGGAAAAATCTTATTTTGTTACAATCTTGAATTGAAATCCTTAAGAAAATTAACATTGGTTATATTGATTAAAAAATCAAAACAACTGAGTCGCTGAAAACAGCTGAATCAAGGCAAACATACTGAAACACGTGAAGGCATTATACTGAAACACGTGTTTCAGTATAAATATATGGTTTTCCATTGTAGCCACTAACTGAATTGCTGAATGATGATATAATAGTAAAAGTAATTTACCAGTTTTTAAATGAAACTTAGTAACTATGTGAGATTATAAATGTTTAGATAAATAAAATAATAAAATAACTACATAGTTTGTAAAATTGGAATTATATTAAAATATGAAATAATTAATGACAATGATGATATCATCTTTTCTGTAGAAGTAAAATCCACGTGTTATATACCACGCGTGTTTCAACAAATTCATACTAGATTTCAAAGCCCGTAGGTCTATTGAAAAGCGAGTGAGCGGAGCGAACGATCAAGTCTGGGATAAAAACTTGTCATTGCATTTGCATTTACTTGCATTGTCAATGCAAGTCTTTATGAGCTTGCCATTTTCGAGCATAGTCTAAGCTGGTCAATATTATTAGTCAATGATTACTCTTACGTAAGCATTGAATTGGAGTGGAAATTTAAAGAGCTATATATGACTCAACCCTGAAAACTATCTCACATTTAAATTTAATAAAATTCTGCAAATCTGAGAATTATTTCCTTCAATTGATAAAAAATCACTAAGAATGGTTTACCTCTGTATATGTATTCGGTAAAAGATATGATAGAATAGTACAATAAAATTCCATTTGCATTACTTTACAGCTCATGTTCCACTTTTAGCGAATTTCCCTATAGGGAATACGCTATTACGGTAGTAGTCACGGTAAGACCTAAGCCCGGGACCATGATACTTTTTCGTTTTGAGGTCCCTAGAAGCCAAAAACACCGTTCGTTCAAATTGATATATATATGTATATATATATATATATATATATATATATATATATATATATATATATATATATATATATATATATATATATATATATATGTATGTATGTGTCCGTGAACACGATAACTTTTGAACGGAACCTCCGATTTTGATGAAATTTGGTACAGGGGTGTAAGCCAGCGTCTACTAGGTTGAGTTCGCGAACCAGAATGATTGGATCATGGGGACGGGGTTTTATGGGGTTTCAAAAGGGTAAAAAATGGGTTTTTGGTTTTTTTTACTTTTATTTATAAAATTCAACAATTTTAACTTAAACCATTAAAAAGAGCTTAAAAAAACAAACAATTTAGTATCTTGAATTTTTTACCTAGCTTAAATGGTTATGGAGAAAATCCAAAAACTATGTTTTCCATGTTATTCTTATGGGAAATTAACAAAACCTTCTATCTTGCTTATTTATTGACATATCTTTATAAAATTTGGTAAGTACATTCATTCGGAAGCGTTCAACTTATATTTGCTTAGAAAACCCATATGGCGGCAAACCTAAGTACTCACCCCTATGGGGTTTTATGGGGAAAATAAAAAGAACACCATAACCGGACAAAAATTTGGTATGTACATTCACTAGGATAATGTTTAACTTATATTTACCAACAAAACCCATATGGCGGCAAACCTACATACTCTCACCCCCATGGATTTTATGGGGAAATAGAAAATATACCAAGATTCCATTGGAAATTCGCTGAGTACGCAGGTCTGCTGCGACGGGGGTATTAAAAGTTCTTTTCTATACATACCTCAACCCCTTAAAAACAATTATCAGTTTTACTCTACCCTTAATATTCTTTAGCCACGAGTTCTATAACAGTCCAGTGGTGTTACAGAACTGCTGCAGTTAGGCGGTGTTTATTTGTTAATAAATGCAGTCTAACTGTAACAGTATTCCCACCGGAACCCAGTGAACTGTCCGACAATCACTTCCCGTCAGTCAGTTAGTCAGCTGGCCAGTGCTGTCAGCTGTTAGACATGCATCAGCTGAGCTGCACTCGCCTACGTAACTAAAGAAAAAAACTGTATGGACTCTTCAGGAGGTTCTGTCTGAGAACAAGCTCTCTTGTTCCTGCCAAATAGTGTTTTAAATCTCCTCGATAAGTTAAGCTTTATCTTTTGGGAACTATTGCAAAATCACAGCTTTAGAGTTGTCATTTTTCAATGACAGGAGTTTTTAATTATCCAATAATATATGACTTGGTATTAACAAATTTTAAAGAGTGTTTAAAAGAAATTTAAAATAAATAAGTTTGCTGCATGTCACAGGATATAACTTTAGAAAATACATATTGTTTAAGATTGTTTTCTGACATAGCCTAAGTGTTTTCTTTTCCCCAATGAATTAAGAATAGAATATTTGGAATGGGCATTGGCTGAATAGACAGGAACATCATACACAAATACCAATAAGTACTACTTAAAACTAAAGTGAATCCTATTTAATCAAGGCTTATATAAAATAGTATCTGCATCAATGAAAACAATGGTGGTATTTTCAATAGTTCATAAATAGAAATAAAAAATAAAAAAGTGTTGCAAAAATGTCTGAACTAGCCAAAACAAGCGAGTAAGGCGAGATTTTGAAAAAAAACAAGTAAGATATAACGGATTTTTCATTCCAACTTCAAGTGTCGTCTGCTACACTTTGCAACTGTAATGTTATTTTCACTACCCGATCCTGTAGTGATGTTCAATGATATTTGATTGTTTCTGTTGGATGGCTGTCCAAAGTTTAGTCAATTAAGAGAGTTGAGGGTTAAGGAAAGTCAAACAATAATATATCAAAAGAACGGCACAGAATCGGTTTATTCAGTCGATTTAAACTGCAAGGCATGAGATACAGTGTTTAGGCCTAGACTACTACATACACCGACATAAGTCCTAGTCCGCCTACGCTAACACTTCAGTACTCTACATCTGAGGCAAACAATAGGGATCGACCTCGCTCCACTTGATAGCTAGTGTTTCCGCATTGTCTACTGACCATCTTCTGAGCTTACATTCTAACCAAAATACTTAAATATATACATATTTATTTAATTCAGGATTTCAATAAAGGTAGGAGTAAGAAAATATTTTTTGAAAATACGCCGATAAAAGTTTTACGAAATAACAAAGATATTCTAAAAAAATATGTTTTACTTTAACAAATACATAAATATCAACATACGTCAGATATCAACGATTTACTTATTGGTATAAATTAAACCTTATTTATTACGGCCTTATGTTATCGACATTATCCATCAAATGTAATATTTTTATATTTGCATATAATCACACTAAAAGGTACTAAACTGCAGTATTAGCTGCAAAACAATTATAGCTATTTGCAATCTGGATTTAATGTCGTTTCTTTGCCAGAAAGTTCAAATAGAGTAACTATCACTTAGTTGCCAGGCATCGACGAAGCTCTAAAGAACTATGTCAAGAAATAAATCAAATAATTTATACAATCTCTCAAAAAATCGTTACCGTGTGCTCCAACACAGCGCGGCATATACTCGGAGGAATTGGCCGTGAGACGGTATTGTAACAACGTGTTTCGAATATAACAAAACTTATCAATTAATATTTAACTGATCTACAATATGTACAAATAATTTGCTCTCTCACAAGTCCACCGATGGTTGTCTTTGCGAATTTGAACACAAATGCTTAGTAGTACATTTCCCTCTCTATCCATCCACCTTGGTTCCGGCGCATAATGAATCTGCGGGTCTCGTCGTAGACGAAGATGACGATGGCGAAGGGGACTGCCGGCAGCCACCACTCCCAACGCACCGGGTAGGTCCTCAGCACCTCGCTCATGCCGGGGCAGTAGGAGACGAAACAGGCGCACAGAGTCTCGAACACCATGCCGAAGTTCAACACCCAGTTGTGCATGCCTTGGTGGGTGATCGAGTTGTACCTGGTCTTGCAGATGATCAGATCGGCCCACTGGACTACTACTATGGCGATAAAAAAGGCAGTGTGGCAAGTAAACTCTAGAATTTTGCGGTTAGCGTAAGTCCACTCTTGTCCGTAAGAATCCTCCAGATCGTTGATGCTATTCGAATCCCAATACTTTCTGATCCCGAAAAGCTTCAGAGGCCACCATCCGTTCTGAGCCATGATTACGTAGTAGGAGAAGAACCCGGCGACCGCTTCGATCACTCCGATCTGACCGTAAGCGAGGAATATCAGCTTGCTGTTGACGAGTTTGTCTTTCCTGGGATTCCTGGGGCGACGACGCATAATATCAGATTCGGGGGCCTCGTATGCCAAGGATATAGCTGGCCACATATCTGTTCCGAGATCGATACACAGGATCGCTACAACACCGAGAGGCAATGGAATACCGCTAACTATAAATGCAAGGAATGGAGTGATTTCAGGTACGTTCGAAGCTAGGGTGTAAGCGATGGACTTTTTCAGATTGTCGAAAATCAGCCTTCCCTCTTCAACACCGGTTACAATAGAAGCGAAGTTGTCATCCAATAATATCATGTCCGCTGTTTGCTTCGACACGTCGGAACCTGTTATTCCCATTGCGATACCGATGTCGGCCTTCTTCAAAGCTGGAGAGTCGTTCACTCCGTCACCGGTCACTGCAACAATAGCGCCTAGCTCTTGAAATCCTTCAACTATGTGTAATTTCTGGGTTGGCGAAGTTCTAGCAAACACTATCTCCTTATGTGTTTTCAGTATGTGTTTCAGCTGATCTGAGGTCATATCTCGTAGTTTTGATCCTTGGATTACTATCGTTGTTGATTCGCTAGGGTCTAGAGATGATACTGGAACATTTAATCTTTTTGCCATATCTTCCAAAGTTTCAGAACCCTCTGATATGATTCCAACGGATTTAGCTATTGCCTTTGCTGTAACTGGATGGTCTCCTGTCACCATTACTACACGAATACCGGCGGTCCTGCACTTAGCAACGGCATCGGGGACCGCTGGGCGTGGAGGATCCAGCATAGACATCAGACCTAGAAAACTTAAGCCCGTAAGGGGAAAATTTGGTTTTTCGCTATTGAATTTGAATCCTAGGGGATAATCCTTTCCCAAGTGTAACTGACAGAAGCCAAGGACCCTTTCGCCAAAGTTTCCAAGTTGATCAATTATAATTTCAAACTCTTCTCGTATCCTGTCATCAATTGGTACTTCAGTATCATCAATACGGATTTTGGAACACCTTTCAAATATTCTTTCTGGAGCACCTTTCATAACCAAGAGGTGTTTATTTGAGTCTGGCATGACATGAATAGAAACCTGAAATTTGTCAGTGGAGTTAAATGGTATTTCACATACCTTTCGGTGCCTTTTCCTGAATTCCATTACATCACCCTCAGCAAGACTTGAAAATTTCAGAATAGCTGCCTCTGATGCATCTCCCATTACTTCTCTCTTAAGTACTGGAACGTTGTCTTGGTTTGGCTGGTACTCTGCTCGACTACATAAGCATCCAGCACGGAATAATTCTTTATACTCACTACAGTTTCTATCAGCTAGACCACTGTCATACAAGCAGTAATCTACATCGAATATATCTAAATTGTAGCTTATATGAGTGACGGTCATACGATTTTGAGTTAGAGTTCCAGTTTTGTCTGAACAGATTGTTGAGGTAGACCCTAAAGTTTCTACCGCCTCAAGATGTTTTACGACACAGTTTTTCGATGCCATTCTTTTTGCGGTGAGAGATAAGCATACCGTTACTGTAGCACAAAGGCCTTCTGGAACGTTAGCAACAATAATCCCAATCAAAAATATTACTGCATCCAACCAATGGTATCCTAAAGCAAACGAAAGAAGAAAGAATGTGAATCCTAAAAACATAGCCCAGCACGAAATAAGATGCATAAAATGGTGAATTTCCTTAGCTATAGGTGTATCTCCGGTCTTCAGCCCTGAGGTGAGCCCTGCTATCCTTCCCATGACTGTGTGATCTCCTGTAAGAATGACAACTCCTTTCGCTGTACCTTCAACGGCATTGGTAGAGAAAAACGCCAGGTTCTTGGTCTCTAGAGCAATATCATGGGTGCATTCGGGTGATCTCGACTGCGGTTCGGACTCTCCAGTTAGTGATGAATTGTCCACCTTGAAGCCTTGGCATTCGATTATCCTGATATCAGCAGGAACTCGATCTCCAAACTTCACCAATACAACGTCTCCCACTACCAGTTCTTGTGACAAAACCGTTTTCTTCTGACTATCTCTTATGACGTTAGCGTAAGTAGGAACCATATTCTTAAAGGAATCCATTATTCTTGAGCTTTTCGCCTCCTGTGAGTATGAAAAAATACCGGTGATCATACACACACTACACAACACTATACCTAACCACAGATTGTCCCTCGGAGCCTCTTCCGAGACTTGAGACTCTATAAAATAAGCGATAAAACATAAAACGGCTCCAATCCATAACAGTATTGAAAACCCTTGGAATAAATGTTTAAGTAGAATCACCCACGCCGGCGTCCTCTTCTCAGGCGTCAAGGCGTTAGGTCCGTCGCGGGCCAGGAACGCCTTGGCTTGTTGAGTGGAAAGACCCTTCTCCGGGTGAGTCTGGTATTTTCTATAAAAATCATTCAGAGGAAGTTTATGGTCCAGTATATCTATTTCTTGTTTTAAATTGTCCAGCTTCTTGGCCTTATTGTCCTCCTTGTTCTCATGATGGATGGCCAGGGACAGAGTAGAAACCATTTTATCCATCTTGGTGGATTTTTTATTGTTCTTTCCTAAAAGTAAAATATTATCAAAGGAACATACTTTTAGAGATTCTTTTATAATGGTAATTTGCTTTACACATGTTTACACATAGAGTTGTAGACGAAAGGGAGTCACCGTGTGAACTATTCCTGGAATAGAGGAATATTTTCAATGTTCACTGGCACTTGGGCGACGATTCACTCCGAGTAGTTGGTCGGAGGATGAAAGACTGCGTAGCTAGAAGACACGGGAGTGGTGGGGTCAGATCGCAGGCAGCTTGAAGACCCGCGAGGCACCGTAGCTCACCATCGCCATGCACGCCGGCTCCGGGACCTGCAACAAGCCAGCACATTCGTCTGTCATTTGTCAAAAACGATTAAAAAATACAAGCCAACTTCCACGTTACATGCATACGTTGTGGGGCTGAAACTATATAATGTTCTTTTTTTCATTCTGAAAGAAATAATCAGCTGATCATCAGGTAAAATGTAAACTTGTATATAGAGATCGCTACCTCCCAGTTGCTGCTGATATCACCACTAGAGAGCTCTGAAACCAGTAAAATCAAACTTTTCTAAACCTCTGTATTCTCTATCACAACTTTTTTTGTATATGTTCATATTAGATAACATATTCAACGAATTAATTAGAGGCTAATAACAAAACAGATGTGATGTCAGGGACCAGAACAGAGATCTCCGACGATACATTTGCATTGATATCAAGCTATCTATTGCATAGAAAGTTGTATAACATTATTACCAAGTTTATTTTATTGTTAGGGTTCTGTTATGCACGTGTTTTTGGACGAATGACATACAACCGGACCTTTCTTAAATACTTTGTAACCGATGAGCGTGTTTACCTTCGTCCGTCTTGAACAACTGTTCCATATGTTCAAAATGTATTTTAAAACGACTGGTTCTAGTTGTCCGTATTTCAAGAATAAAAGAGCTATCAAATTGTTTGTGGGGATTAATACAGTTTATAGTTCACAGCAACGTATCTAGGACAAACACGTTGGAAGTAGGTGACACCAACAGCTGATTAAATTGGTCCTGCACCTCTGACGTCATAATGTTTATCTTGACAAGTGAGTGGTTTGCTTTGAATATTTCAAGTGCTACACCTCTGACGTCATCGGTTTTGTTGTTGTTTTTATTGATGTCACCTACCTCCTTCTCATTCTAAATTTCTTGGTTCACAGCATTCGATAAACCAATAATCGTTAAAATTAATACAAGCCATCAAGTTGTTTTTTTCAGCTAATTGTTTTTATGGCTAGACTAATGTGGCTAACTAAATTTAGTCGGCTGGCTCGTTTGATGGTTCAAGAGGTGACGGTTTCAATTGTTTGGATGGCCACCCAAATTTTATGGGTTTGGGGCAATTTTCTTAAAGCATTTTAATGTACCTAGTACATCCACTAGACTAAAAAGCCTCTGGCTTAAATGCGTCAAAAACCTGTATGTCTATTTGGGAACAAAATGTCAAATAATGTAGGTAAACAAGCAGTAAAATCATTATCTTTTAATGTAGTTAGGTAATCAAACTAAACATTTTGTCAAAAAATACATTTCACTACACGAGCTTATAGTTACTTTTCGAGGTCATAAAGTTTCTTTACGACCTCTGCTTGCTTGGTCGTAAAAACCTGACCTCGAGGTCAAAGCGTCGCGTCTGACCCTAGTGATGAAGTGTACTGTTTTAAACAGTACGGTATGGTTTTGTAATTGTATTACGATGCTTACGTGGCTAGCGGACGAATATGAATACATAATGAGTGTTAAATGAATATTGTCTTTTGTTACGTCTTACCGCACTGTGATGGTTTAATCCTAAATTACGATTATTCAGTTACTTCCAATCGCAACTCATTCCAAGTCTCAACCTCAGGCAAGTATCTTAATCATTCCGTATCCATTAGTAACTCTAAGCATATTGCTTTCAGGCATTCGTATGTTATTAGATCTACATTATAGAACAATATTTTTATAAAATAGGACGTTTGTACGGTTTACATTTAGTAACGATAAACTCGGAAACAGCTGCTTGGTTTACCATGAAACATTTTATATAAATGGAAAATTTCATGTTAAAGGTTTTTAAGCCGTAAGTTGAGTATATGGACCTCAGGGCATAGCCCCAGGACCATCCTAAACATACCCATATCAAGGTGTTTGGAAGTATTTTATCTGATCTTTTTATGAAAACAGCAGATGGCATATATTAATTTTTTTAAGGACAACGATAACCAGCGTTTGAAAAATGTACCTTCCAGCTGGCAGCTGTTGAGCGCAAAACCACTTAGGCCGGTTCCTACGTGGGCGACCGAAGCGACACCAGCGACATGCTTGCATCGCCATAAGTGTTATACATTGTATATTGTTGTCGCTCTTGTCGCCCACTAAGGATGCTCCAATGCTTATACATTTGTTTGAAATTTTGTCGCTCTCGTCGCGTCGCATCTGTATCCCACGTAGGAACCGGCCTTAGAGACACTGGAAAACTAACTAAAGCTATTATGTTGTATCTGTGCATGAATTTACTTTATAAAATTTCAACAACCACACTTCACACAGCTAGTTGTGTAAAAAACTGTAACGGCAAAACTATTTCTGGTTTTACACAACAACAGTTGTAGATAAATCAAAACAATAATTATTCTGATTATTTGCAAAAGCAGGCTAACCCAAAAATGAAGTAGAATATTTAAGAATAATAATATTAAAAGAATTACTGTTCAATTATTAGTACCTTTGATTGGTAAACCCAAACAGTAATATTCTTAAAAGTAATATCAGTTACAGACAGTGCGCTAAAATGCCCAGTGAAAAAGGGCTTATTTCTTGTTCAATACTAGCTCGTTCGCTCAGCTCACTCGCCTTCACGACGAGTTCGTTTGCTTCGCTCAATTGCCTTTCAGACTGTTTTAATGTAGGCCTACGGGTGCTTCACTCTAGTGTATATTTGTTGTAACACATGTTGGATATCTAACATGTGGATTCTAATTATTTACTTAACAGCTATTTTCATAATTCTTGCTGATGCTTTTACTTTTTAATTCAAATGCAATTCTAAAATTTAACTAGTTGTTTTATAGGTCTACTTATTACTTTTATTCATCTAAACTTGCTTAATCAGCGGTATGAAATACGATTTTAATAAATAAATTATTTTTATTCTACTGTAATACCATTTAAAAATTAGGTAATTTTATGCGATGCTAAACGACATGTTAATACTGGAACACTTGGATTGCACTTTGACAGTTGGGTCGGCTGTTATTATTAATTTGTTTGTATTTTGAACTCCGTAAGACCAATGTTAAATTATTTTTATTTAGATTATACAGAAATAAGAATTTTCCAGACAAAAAGGCCTGTATTTATGTTATTTTTATTAAAAAATAAAAAAAACTAAGCTATTTGAAAAGTTTTATGAAAATCGTTCGAGCCGTTTTTTAGATCCGTGTGCAAACATACGTACATAATATACCTTACTCGAATTAGAGTATGAGATTAGCTGATGCCTGCCACGATTTTGCCCGTGATTGAATCTGTTGTATAGGTAATAAAATCTTTCAAGAGCCACGAAATCTTCTTCTTCAAAAAATTATATTGAAACATAATAGTAGTGTGACGGAGCCCTGAAGAATTTTTGAAAACCCTTTTATTGGTGATCACTTATGAGCAAAGATGAACAACCACGTCAAATTTCAACCCCCCCCCTCCCAAACCACAATTGTCATCGTGAAACTTTTAGGGTCAAAACCCTAAAGGACTTAAAAACTATATGTTTGCAAGACCATTTCTTAGTGAGCTCCTATGAGCAAATGAAAAATTTTGAGCCCATATCCAATAATTATGAAATCATGTATGGTAGAGCCCTATAGAACTTCAAAAACTAAATTTGCATAACCTTACCTCATTGAGCACTTATCATCAAAGTGGAACGTCCAAATTAAATTTAAACCCGAAGGATTTATGTTATTTCTGAGGTTCTGTGGGGTAAAGGAAATTTGCAAAACAGTTTCTTAGTGAGCATCTGTGAGCAAAGAGGAATGTCGATGTCTAAGTTCAACCCTGTAGGCCCTAGAGTAATCGCCCGAACGATTTTATTCAAACTTTCTAAATAACTTAGTTCTAGGATAAAAATTATATTTATATAAGTCACTATGCGAGAAAAAAAGTTTATCGGTACAATCTTGAATTGGAATTTTTTAAATGTTAACATCGAGTTTAAAATCAAAACAAAAAGAGTTTCTGAAAACGACTCAATCGTCAAAGCACGGACCACGCAGGACTGCGGGGAACATATAAAAAAAGATTACATTACAGCAGTTTTCCTTAGTCCTGGGACCACGTACTTAATTATAAACCATAGCCATACTAGGGCATGGCTTTGGATAAACATGGTATTTTACAATATGGCCAGAAAATAAATTATTGAAAGATTCTATAGTAAAATTAATTTATCGGTTTTTTTTTTAAATTGTAGGCTTACTTAATACTGGTAATTATGACTGTTTAGTTAGTGTAATTAAAGTAAAGTAAAAGGATAGAACAATTGAGTAATTTGTATAATTGCAATTAAATTTTTAAAAAAGAATTAGCAACAAAGACTAAATCAGCTGTAAACGAAAAATAATCCACGTGTTCAAAAACGTATACCAGAGTGCAGCACTCTCAGGCTTACATTAAAACCTTCAGCAAGGCGAGTAAGTGAATTGAACGAGCTCTCCTTAAAAGGAAAAGCCCTTTTTAGCTTGGTATGGGACTATTATTTACCATGACTACAAAGAATTAATATTTTTGTCAAGCAAATAGTTGGTCAACAGATACTGTATTATAATAACTGAAGAAAACAAAGTTCTCATATAATTATGAACTGTACAAAAAATAGTTATAGTATTAAAAATAATAAATTTTTCTCTTTCTATTTCTATTTCTATTTCATTTTTCTATTTCATGTACGTTTTGCCTCTTATTTGGAGCCTAAAGGGATAGAGTGATTATTTTGCCTGCGCAGTGAAATGGCCGTTGTGGATATACCTGAAAGCTATTCGCATTGGTCACGTCCATACTGAGAAACAATATCCAGTATTCTGTGTAAATCACTGTGGCTAAAGAAACGATGCTGCCCTTGAGCACGTGAGAGACACAAGACTCAGGTAAGTGATGTTAAGGAAGGAGTTTTGGCCACGGAAAATAGGCCTTTTAATTTAAACTAGTATACGTGTTGCTCGAAATCGAGAAATTTATTATCGGACCAATCCAATATTGTCAATATCTTTAATCACCAAAACGACACGTATTTACAGCTAACTATTAACAGATGTTTAAAATGCTTTATTCAATCCCAATGTTATTTAAATTGGGAATTTTGAGATTTCAATTGTGGATAGAGCCTTTATTTTGAGTCCGATCCTCATGAGTTTTTTGGCGAAAACAACTTCAGAGAAAGCCCTATCCAACGACACCAAAAACTTGAAAATCTGTTGAAAATTGTAGGAGGAGTTCTCAACACAAAAAACCCTTAGCGTATTGAAAAATTATACATGTAATTCATTGACTACGTTCATAGCCTGGGCCCCCAGCAGTTTCAGATGCTGCAGAGGCTGTCAGTATTGGGGGTCTCGCCGAAAAAATTGATCATTTAGTGCTTCACCTGCTCCCATTTTTTCTTTATTTTAAGTTAGATTAAAGTGGGAGGAGTTTTATATAAAGATAAAGACTTGGGTTATTTCATTAGCTCTTTCATTGTTTAATATTTTTAATCCATAATAAACTATAATGGTTAAAAGTTAATAGAAAGTTGATCAAATTTGAACTATTATAAGTTAATGTGGATTCAAAATATATAAACAATTAAAAAGCGAATCAAATAGCCCAGGCCCTTTTTTAAATTTAAAACCCCTTCGGCATTAAAATAAAGGGGCAAAAAGGGAGCAGTTGAAGCACTGCATGATGTTCTGAGTGCGGCCTTTTAGCCTCGTCTTATAATCAGTATTCAGGTTTAAAGATTCAAAGATTCGAAAATGTTATTTGGCCATTCAGTATGAGTACAATACAATAGGCTATGTCAGGATTTTCTTACATTTCAGCACAGTCCTAGCAGTCCGCGAATCTCAGAGATTCAGCAGAGAAACCGAACGTAACCGGCGCAGCGGGTGACTCAGCAGTGACTCAACACGCTCAGCAGTGCTCTCACACGTGTCCATGTGTCTGTCAAGGGCGGGCTATCAGCACACGTGCTGCGCCACCGGGACACAGGATGTAGGTGGCGCTCGGGCCGGATGCTGACGAAAATGTCACTCATGTGCACCAACATGTCCACGATTTCGTCCCAAATTAGCCAACGCCATGGTAGTGAAGCCTGTAGATCGGCAAGGGTCTGTATCGTCGAACAGATGTCCTGCTGTTGACTTTGGATTTATTGATCCCGAAGGCGTGGTGTGGCTTGGTAATGGATGACACTATGACAGACAGACACTGGGAACTATCGTCAGGGCAAGAATTCTTAGTTTAAAATTGTTCCACGTGAGTAGAACTGCCCAGACCCAAAATTACTTTCAACTTTCATTTTTTATTTTTTTATAAATTAAATTCCTAAACACAATACCTACACAAAGAATCTTTACACACTCGTTTCGTGGTACCGTAATTCATGCTGAATGCATAATTGAAGCACAAAAATACCAACGAATTGTATTATCTATAACAGTATCTAATTACAATAAAACCAGACAAGACCTTAAATCTACCAAAAGAACATTGAATAAGACCGTGCGAAGCAAGATACAAAGTGTTCACTGAAAATCAGCGAAGTGAACTTTTGGAGTCATTTTCGAACAAAATAAAAGAGACCTAAAGGTTCAGAGTGCATTTAAGCTTTAAACAATTATTGATACTACATAAAATCTTAAAATAGCCTGATTGAGAAATTTTAAATTTCATTTATTTGAGAATTTGTTATTTTAATATTAGTAAAGTATTGATATAAAAAACAATGTGCATTCCCAACAACTAAATGACGCATAGAGTCGGTCAGAGGTGTACGACGTTTTACATGGAAAGAAATGAAGGCGAAATATCAACGTTAGCAATAAGGCCAAACGGTTTCTGATGAAGTTGGCAATATTATTACTAAAACTGCTTCGTTGTGTTTTAAATTTGTCCCTTAGAAAAATGTAAGGGTGAAACACGTGCTCGTGCTCTAATTTACAAAAATAGTATCACATTAATGGTAGAAAATATTACATACCTGAATTAAGTAAATGGCAGTTTGAGAGTTCGGTTGACATACACGGGACAGTACACACATAAAATTCATACAAACCAGTTTCACAAATTCTCTCGAGCTTTTAGTTCGGGTATTCTTTAAAATTACTTAAAATTAAAAAAAATTAAAACACTGAAATCCCGTTGAAAAAAAACTATAAACAAATAATAAAAAGGTTATGTAAAACGAAAATATAAACAAGAATATTTCTTGAAAACATGTGATTTGTTCCAACTATTATAGCTATACCCCCTAGAGTGGGGTGTCGCTGTTAAAAGTAGACCCATATTATGAGTGTTATTTTTTATTATTACATCAATGTATAATACATTTTATACAATGTTTATTTTTGTTGAAATAAAGTTATGTAGGCTAATATTACCTATTGTTAAATATAGAAACGTATGTTAAATATAGAATAAATATTGATACATTTTGTTATATGATGATCAAAAAAGTTCTAATAAGACACTTAACTAGCTTTTCAGATTTAAAATTTACAGTAGACTCCCTTTAACCGGATTCCTTTTAACCGGTCTCCGCTTTAGTCGTGGATTTCATGGGTGTTGCATGTTAGCTATAAATTAAAAAATAGAGTAACAAAAGAGTTGTTTCTTCAAGCCATAATTGCCTTAGGCTAAATAAATTTTAAGTTGGCGTTTTTAAAGAAACATCGGTATCCGGCCAAATCGTTATCTGGCCGAGGCCTGGTCCCGAGGTGGCCGGTTAGGGGAGTCTACTGTATTATTAATCAGGAGGAAATCACGTTTAAAAAATCTTTAAAGGAATATTGAAGATGAGGAATAAAACGGCTAAGGTGCTTTGTCCTCTAATAACATTGGTTTCTACGTAAAGTATGTATAAAACTCACTTTTTAGCAGTCTAGTAAAATGTATGTATTGTTTATTGATAATATCTGAACAAATATAAAGTTTGCACGATAGGTTACCATTAAACCATTAAATTAAGTAAACTTAATTAAGTAATTTTATTAATTAAGTAATTTAATGGTAAAGTATTACCATTAAATTATGGGGAGGGGGGGTATTCAAGAAAACTACATTTTATATCTATTCTATATCTATATATATAATACGTGATGCCCTTTTTTTGTTAACACTTCTCCTCCCTTATTTCTGGACCAATTTTAAAGTTTGAGGTGTCAAAAGAATGGTCTCAGTTCGTAGTTTTGCAATAAGGTTTTAGACTTTTGATATTTTAATTCTGAAGCCCACGAAAAGCCCTTAAAGTTCGTTTTTTGTCCATAAGATTAACATGGGGAACAATTTATATTGAATTGCAAAATAAAACAGCTGTTGATAGTAAAACTAACAAACACATGTTAAAAGATAGCTGAATAGAAATAGAAGCAATTGAATAACTGGCACTGAAACATCAACACAATTCCAAATTTTAATACGAGGAGTGTCTATTGTGTGGATTACATTTTCCTCAAAATGTAGCTGGTATTTTTTGCTTGAACTTTGTATGTATGTATATTTGGGCATAAGTTTATTAACTTAACTTAAAAAAAATTAATTTTCTTGTAAAAAAATAAGCTTGGAAATTAAAATTTTTGACGTGGTTCTTATGGGTTATCAGAATGGTATTGAAACAACAACGAAAGTTAACAAAAATTAAAATAGAACAATTAATGTTTGCACATGCGTTTTCAAACTGCTGTGAACCAAGAAACGGGATAGTTGGTCGTTAGTGTAAATTTCATAACCTGTTTACTGTGATATTCTATAACAAATTTAATCCAGAATGCTACACATACTACAACACCTGTTTAAAAGAGACCACGTTTAAAAGTTTTTTACCTCCTGAGAAGATGACACCCTTTTTGCAAAAATGGTTTGTATTTTCAAGTGAAACTTAAACCAATATAGGCCTATAGACACCAAATCAAACCAAAATGTGCAACACCAACAAAGATGTAGATTTTTATTTTTTTCTTAATTTAAATTCTATAATGCCATAAAAAGTTAAGTGTAAGAGGATTTAGTCTGTTATAAATAGTATAGTCGTGTTGGATTATCCGCCGTGTCGACTACTAACTCATACATTACCAGAAAACAGCCGCAGTGAGTGCTGCATAGCTCATACAGAATTCTTCTACTGTTGTCATTTACGTTATTTGTATGATGAACTATCTTCTAGATCCAATATTTGTGAATTTATTCTAAATTTAAAGTGAGTTTTTAGGCAGAGGCTCTAAGATAAATCGGCATAAGAACCATTACTTAAACCTAGCTAATTTGTACATAAAAACACCAAATCTCAACACTATCACAGTGGTAAGTTAGAGAATTATTGATGAAGATCGATTGATGAAA
This sequence comes from Neoaliturus tenellus, assembly GCA_030545055.2. Lineage (NCBI taxonomy): Eukaryota > Metazoa > Arthropoda > Insecta > Hemiptera > Cicadellidae > Neoaliturus > Neoaliturus tenellus. The sequence continues at coordinate 321,033 of JAQYXR010000030.1, read as the reverse complement.
TACCAATATGGTGTAATCTCATTTTTGCTACGATTATATTTTTATTGAAAGTAACTCGGTAAATTAAGGTGGACAAGGTTTGATCACGAGGTACTCTGGTTAAAAGCAGCGCATTGCGCTGCACGGGTCCCCTAGTGTTTTATAAACTTGGTAACTGATTCTTTTGGATTGAGTAAATCACGAAATCTAGTGCATATTTTAAGGTTAATATGAAAGGTGATGTGATCATAACTAATAACGGACAATTGTGGCCTATAATACTCAATAATTGGTTATTAATTGCAGATCGTTAAAATCACTTGTACTGTTCATAGTTCAACATTTTTAAGCAAGAGGGTTAAAATTTTCATAGATTTCATTATCACTGTGGAATAATGTACCATAAATTTAAAATTACTATAAAGTGCAGCAGATATTTTTAATAGTAACTTAAATTACACTAAAAAATTAATATTTTTTTATAATTGCAAAAGAAACTTACTGTTGGTTAAATCAAAAAGATTCAGAAGGGTAGGGTATACTATAGCAAATTAATGTAGGTTCATTCTATAATAGTGTTTTAAGGAAAATCTCCCGAACTGTGAATATGTAGAGAGTTATAATATTAAGACTTTAATAAATAAGAACTTAATAATTAAATCACTTAATACTGTGTAGGCATGAAGTTTTACAGTTCTCTTTAGTAATATTTATACACAGTTTACGACGTTTGGGGAGCAGAAGGCACTTTTAACTGCAGTTGTTGGCTTAATTTAGCTTTAAAGGTAGGGTTATTATATTCAACTGAGTTCGAGTATTAAACTTACAACTTTCAGATTATGGAGTAAGCACTAACAACTTCGTAAAGTCCTTTGTTGCTTATGTTGCCTATGTTACGAATGAATTGAACTATATTGCTTAGATGGGTCAGACCTATTCGTAGTCCCTGGTCAGACCGAAGGAAACTGTTCAGAAGGAAAGGAAAAGTTTTCAACGATGCTATAAAAAAATACAAAAACCTGGCACAAAAAGAATCTACAGAAATATTCTAATAAAAAAGTATATCAATGGACTCAAGTTTAGGGGTTTCCTACGGGGACCGTATAGGCCTATAGTAATTCCAAAGTTGGCCAAATAATAGAGGTCAAGGTCAATCTTTATATAAAGGGTATTTTATTTTATATTTATTAGACTATTTTCATTAAATTTAGCTAACTAATGTAAAAAATAAAAAATAAAAAACAGAGACGGTTGGACTTTTTCCTACCCTTATACCACCAATGTGGGGAGATAAATTCAGTGAACATTTTCTTTGTTTTGAAAGATTTTTTTCTCAGAATAAATATTTTTATTTCATTTCATGGTGTTCGGTAAACACGGTTCAATAATTCAGGTATTCCATCCGGTATTCAATATCCACACTATTCAGTATTATACTCACCAAAAAAATGTCCCATAAATATGTCTTGCAATGAATGTTTTGTTTAACCGATAGCATTTTAATAAAATGTAAACTTAAAAAAACTTTATCTCATTTTGTAGTTTTTTATTAAGGTTTTAGATTTGTATATTTATATTCTCAAGACTAGGACAGTCCTTTAGTTTGTGTTTTATCGTAGTTTAACATGCGGAATAATTTCACTATAGATAGTCTAATAATGGTCAAAATTGGACCAAAAAGTCATTTTATATTGAACAAATAAGTTTATAAAATTGTTTTATAGCTGAAATATGTGTTTTTACAACAACTGTCTAGCAATTTAATCGTTTATCATTCAACAAGATTAACTTTGAAAATTAGAAAACCTTTATAGCCCTTTGTAGCACTGGGGCAGGTGTGGATCATGATAAATTCACGCCGACGTCGGTTTCCAGGACGTGTTTTAAATCGAATACGAACGAATATGTAAGAGAGTATGGGTGTAGAATGGGTATGATGCCTTGTGTAGTTGTAATATCTAAGATCAGATGGCTCTTTAGACAGGATTATTAATTGATAGCCAAAAAACCAATATCCAGTTTCAAACCATTTAAAACCTACTTAACTCACCTAAACTGAATTAACTATAGTAGGATTCGCGAAAATAGTCCGATGAGAATCGATACATTGTTGCCAAATTTACTCTGAAACACATTTTTATACTGTATTACACATGGTAATATAACAAAAAATGACAACATTGCAGGGCGCGAGGGGGTGAGGAGGGAAAAAGCTGTTAAAATTTTCAACATACCCTACTATATTCTACACTAGATTTCTTGTACCATACCCCGTTCAAAATAAATGTGTGGCCGAAAGACGAAATTTTATTTTCCACCACAAGGAATATACTCTCAACACCTTCCTGAATTCCCCGAGTTTCTTCTCAATCAGATGTTATTTTAATTTAGTCCTTAAAATTCAGAGTAGGAAATAGCACCGATGATCGTGTTACTTCCCTTACTTACCACTGGAACCGCATCTTGTTACATCTCAAACGCCAAAAACAGAATATTTGTTTACGATGAAGCAAAACATAGGCTTAAAGTGACGTGAGAAATTAAACAGCTGTAGTAATTCTCAGTGATTCTGATTGGTTAGATTCTTGGCAGAGGGAGAAACGGGAAAAATATGCGAATTGAAATCTGCGTTTCGACCGCATATTTATATTGAACGGGGTATAACTTTTCTTAGAATCGAACCGACAACCCACATATTCAAAAGTTTCACTATAAACATACACAGCCGCACAACCACACATCGTCTAAAGGACACTACCTTTCTAATGATAGATCTACAAGTGGATTTTTCCTACGATGCACGCAAATTTCAAAAGGGATAAAAAAAATCATGCTTTCCCTATTAATATGAAAATAATCGTGAATAGTAAAATTACTAAACATTTTACCCTTAATAATGTTCATTGTGTTGTTATGTTTTGGGGGGCGGAAGATTTCACAACTAACCGCAATAAATTATGTTAAGTAGTAAAATAGGAGAACAGGTGTTAAAGAAGAATATTAGCAATCGAACTACTGGGTTGTCATCAAACGCTGGTTAATTCAGAGCATTGCGCTGAGTAGGCGCAACTACTTTTTAATGAATAAAGACAATATGTTACTGGAGAATTTTTTCCTAATTAAATCAATATTTTCTGCTAAGAGTTTCTAGAACTGTCAGCCACGATCATCCCCGGTCGGCTGGGAGGATGCCGGCCAGGGTAGGTGTCGGTATAGGGACGCCCGGGGAGGCCCGACGCGACTTGTCGGCGTCACCTCCCGTGACGCCACCCCATCGATCCCTCCCCTCGCCGCGGCGACCTACATACTCACCATCCCGCGGGATCCCACCGGCGCGGCGATCATACTCGGTTTCATTTAATTTTTCAGGAACTTTTTTAACAGAATATTCCGGCATTCACCTTGATGAGGTTGATAGCTAAACAAACTAAATTTAAAATTCCCTGCATGAGATTTGAATCATTTGAATCACTTGAATGATTCAATGGGACCTTCTGAATATGACTTTTAATCGTTGTAACTAATCTACATTACTCAAGTACCTTACAAGTAAACGGAATTAAATGCTTTTCAAACGCGAAAGCTCACATACTCTGGTTTTGATAGAAGAGAGAAAACTGCCGTCATAAAAATTCTAAAATGAATTTAAGTAACCTGAGTCATCATCGCTAGTTAAAAGATCTATTGTGAGATCAGAAAAAGTGTTAGCAATCATAGGAAGTTGTAGATCAATCTCTTAAAATCAAGTTTTATACACCTAAATCCAACGTTCTTTTGCTGTAACCTAGAGAGACCTGTCTCCACCTCGACTTTATTTTGAAGGGTGCAAACACAATCTGATCGAAAACGAACTACGAAATCCAGCCAAAATGCCTTAGCCAATGTGTTTTTTAGCATCTGACCAACATTGTTTACGGCCGGGCATAAACTAGAAGAATGTTATGACATAACTGTGGACGGGCCACGAGAGGCAGGCGAGAGTGCAGAGGCTATTTGCGGACTAGACGGAGGCTCTGGAGCGCTAGTGAGGCAGCGGCGGTGGTGCATGGTTGTGACGTCAACATAACAGCTGAGATCTGGCGTCAAAGTCGCATTGACGTCAGTCCTTGATAGGCGGGTCTCTGCGTCAATGTCCGACTAAATTGGCGTACACTCTGGACTGGAGTGCGATAGGAATAACGGCGGTAGTCGTAGAGTAGTTCGCACGATAACATACTCGCCGGCTTTGTTGATTGAGATAGTTCTAGTGAATAGAAGTCGGGAGAGTTTGTATTACAAAATAAACAAACCAGCGTGATTTTCAAAATGCAGTTTATTTTAGTAATAGAATGGCGTAAAGACCTCAATCGTACTATAATACGTTGCGAAGCAGAAAAAAATTGTGTTTCATCACTCCGTATACGAAAGTGACAACTTGCCGTAGAGCTGAGACCTTGGCAAGTAGTCATTTCCCAAACTGTCACCGTCAGCTGATTTTACTGACCTGTACGGAAAGTAATGTTTGTAAACATTACTTTCCGTCCAAGGTAAACAAACTTTTCCGTACTGCAACAATCAGCTGGGTTTAAAACAAATTAAATTTTGAATTCCAGCTTTGTTTACTTTGTCCAATGGCGAAGAATTTACAAAAATAATCCTCCTTTAAAACTTCCACATTTATTGAGCGGAGCGAGCGAAGCGAGCGAAGCTCCTATACTACACTCTGGCTTTTTATTTACAAGTACTCCTCCTGAACGGCTGGTGTGATCCTCACGAAATTTTGCTCGGTCATAGTAACCATCTATGGGAAGGTATAAATCTGAAATGGTCCAAATCGGACATAAGGGTTCTGCCCCACGGCCTTTTAAAGTTACCATGTTATTTCAATAGGAGAAATCTTTTATTTGGTTTGTTTACTGTGTGTTAATTATACAGCTGTTGTTAGGATCAAATTTAACTGCAGACTGTTACTATCAGCTGTTTGTGAGTACAGTTTTATGTGAAATTGTTGTTTTGTTTATTTTATTGGTTTGTTTACTTTTGTACGTGAAAGAAATGCGACGTTTAATGGAGAGGAAGTGCAAATCTTGCACGACGCACCATTTAATAAATTTTAAACATATAATACCCCCTCGCAGCAAACCTGCGTGATAAAAAATTATTAGAGTATTGCAGACTTGTGGCGAGTAAGCGTAGCGAACAACCTAAATCTGGCGACGAGTGTGATGTGCAGCGAAATGAGCCGACCCAAAAGGTGAGTGAGCGCAGCGAACGAACTAAACAGAGGGCGAGTGAGCGTAGCGAACGAGCTGACTCAAATGGCGAGTGAGCGCAGGGATCGAGCTAAACCCTGACAGCGAGTGAGCGTAGCGAACGAGCTCACTTGAATTACGTATATAACATTTGCTATTATTGATTTAAAAATAATCAAAATAATCAGCTCCGCTCAATATTGCAAGCATTGTATACCTAGTTAATAATTGCGTCGTGATGAAAAGTATCGTTCACAACTCGTCCGGAAAGCCCATTTCCAGGCTCGATAGTGTTTTCCACCCTCGGCTTTGCCTCGTGCGTAAAACACTATCTCGCCCAGAAATGGGTCACTTTCCGGACTAGTGGTGAAATATACTATTATTTTTATGATGGGATTAAAATATTTCAAAAAGAATAGCTCACTCTCTTTGTAATACCACTAACGTTCGTGTACAAAGTCAATGGTAATACTGTTCATTACATAAATAATATGATTGTTGCATTCTGCTGTGAGGTTTTTGAGATGTCAATATGTTACAATGGTCTTTTGTCGGAAGAGTTTGAATGTGGAGTTTTAACAAAACATTCGTTGACTAGCCAGTAAAGTATTATGACAAAATAACTTACAATATGCCCTGTCATATAAATTTTTCAACCCCGTTTCTATTAGATCAAATTTTAGATACTGTACTAGATTTTGAAGTGAGTGAGGCTAAATTTAAAGTATTTCGCACGAAACCGCCATGGTTTTTTTTAATGGATTTCATTTCAGTTAACCTTATTTTACAGTATTGACCTATGTACCTATCAGTCTTAAACTTATAATTTTTTTCAATAAATATGGGACTATGCAACCTTGTATTTTGAAAACAATAACTAAATTCAACCTTAATAATATCAAACATTCAGAAATTAATTATTGTTACCGAAATAACATTAATAAAAATAATATCAATTTAAGTGAAATAAATGAAGATTTTCATCACAGTAAATCTTTGTTCTAGCCCGCTTTACTATCGAATTGTCTAAACATTATCCTCATCTGGCTAATGTTTGGTTTGGCAGGCGTTTCGGCAGATGATGGCCGGGCTTGCAAAGCCTCAGTTCTCAACTACAGAGAAGAATTTACTGTGGCCCAACTTCAACCAACATATAAGTTATAGTCTCAAACTCTAAGGCTATTATGTCACTGTATTACTCAAAGAATACAATATATGTACCGTGTGCTTATGCTGCGCGTATTCTTATAGGCTTTGTATTCTTGTCTAAGCTCGCCTTTAGAAGTTCAAATATCAGAATCTAGTTTCAATCTGACGTAATATTTAATGGATAGATTTATTCTAATTTAAGTTCTAATTTAAGCCCTCACGTAACATCGGATAGAAGCCACACTATCTTAAGTTATATTCGATTCATTAGATAAATTATAATCATTGTTTAGATTTAGGCAGATCATCAATGGAAAGTACAAGGACATTATTGACAGTTAGCCATTTTTTCTTTTTTTACTAGAATTAAACAAAAAAAATTATAAATACTAAACACAACCAAAAATATATGATTGTTACTCTTTGTGAGATGACCCAGTTAGAATGGAATGTCAGGTGAACTTTATCCTAATATCTTCCGGGGGTAAAGGCAGAAACGTAAAAGTTATCAAGGTGAGTTGTGGCTCCGTGGGCGGTTGAGGGGAGGGCGTCATAACCGAGGCCGCATTTCAGACCACCAGCCGCCATCTAGTGACCGATATTGGTATTAGCACAAACTATTTCTTCGTTCTCCAATAAGTCTATTACAACTGATATTTCTCATTCGAACACCAGAATTGTGAATTGTGTTTAAATGCATTTCCGATTCTTTTACACGAATAATCTAAATGAACTTACAGACTTGGTAATTCCCTTACGCACCCGCACTGCTCATTTCAGTTGCAATTCAAAACGGGCACATCCAAATCGAGACAATTCATTTGAAGATATTTGGATACAGATACCACGTTTCCTTAAAAAACATGCATTGTAAAAAAATTTTTGGTTGTTTCAGGATACACATTTAAGCAAAAGTTGATAATTATGAAGTTAAGAATTTAATTGTGGTTCTGAGAGTAGAAGCATTATTAGGTAGCTTTTTCACAAAGTCCCATGAAGTGTTGCAGAACTCTCTCATATTGTTGTGGATCCTCTTGCAGCGTGTCCTGCAGATTTTCCAATCTACTGGACACCCTTCTAGAGGTTCCACCAAGTCTGAAACACAGTGGCGGCCGGTGGTCAGGGACGGCGGGGGGGCTCTTATCATTAGGCCTATATTATTTATATTTACGCCAGTGACGATAAGTAATGTCTGCTTCAGAAAAAACGGTTATGTCTCGGTCAATAAATATAGTTACTCCATCAAACAGGAACAATTCGGTCACAAAGTTGAATTGAATTGCAATATAAACATTTGAATCACAATTGCTGACGAAAAGTCATCTCTGTTGTACATAACTGATAACTGCAGAGTTATCAGTTATGTGTACTACATAGATGACTTTTCGTCAGCAATTGTCAAAAAAATTTTTACAATTTTATTCAGTTGATATGAATCCGTTTCAGTGCATAGGCCTACTTCTTTTTCGTGACATTTGTTTTTGAAATCAGGAAACAAATCAGGCTAAAATAGTTTTCCCGCGGACAAGTGTTTTAGGAATTGAAAGCAGTCGCCTACCCCGGATGTTAAGATGTCCACACACTTCCTTTGCGACAATATGTTTCCGGTCTTCAAACCGCGTTTACGTGTGGGTTCAGGTACGCTATTGTTCACACTGGATTGATCCAGTTCAGGAGAGTTTCTATATTTTTACTTCAGTTTTGAATTCGTTATCGCACTTGAACGCCTTAATACAAACAATTGTTTTATGTTGAAATTGATTGTAAAGGACACATCACAATGTGGGAGTATTTTGCTAAACGAAATCCAGCAAAAAAGAAAATCAGCATCAGCATCTCAAAACATTTTGTAGACCTATACATTTTATGTCGCAAATCGAATGTCGATCCTTCCAAGTAGGCCTAATTCAAATTATATACACGCATTTAAGGGTGTGTCATTCATTTTATATTTCTTAACTTTGTCATTCAAGTGTTTAATGTCTGGAATACTACCAACAGTTTAAGGCGCGATCCTGAACCTATATTATCAAGCAAGTGTAAAAGAAAAACGAGTTTTTAACATCACAGCCACAGAGCCAATTCTCCAAATTGTATAAATTTCTAAACACTTTTGATTGAAACTAATTTTTTTGTTAGATTTTGTGTTTGATTAGTAACTAAATTGGGCATAGGAGGCCCCAAATTCCTCAAAGTAATTGTAATATTCAATGTTTTTTATTCGTTCTATTACCTACTATATACGGTTTACCTGGTGTAAATGTTGCTCATCTCCAACGTCACCCATTTCACTATCACTCATTTACCTTTCTACACAAATCTAATTAATTCACTATTTCATCACAACGCACACCAACACGTACAACATTACGCACAACAGAACCCAGACGGACGACTGAATCGCGAGGGAACTGACAGTCACATTTTTGGCACTGCTCGGTTGGTAGCAGTGGCTGGAGCAGTTGCGCACGCAGCCTAGGGCGCCGGGCAGAGCGCTGCATTAGCAGCCGTTGTGTGTGCCTGTGTGAGTGACACACGCGTATGCGCGTCCCCATTTGATTTTACAAGAGCGCTAGGACGCCGTAGCCGGCGTCCGCCGCTCCGGCACCGGCCGGCCGCGATGGAATTAGACACACAATCGTCATCGATTTTAGGTTTATTTCGGTACGATCTGTTTCTATCTTCAACTTATGACCTATACAATTGTCATTCTGTTAATAATATTATTTTTGTTAAATTATTTATTTATATTTTTTAATCGATGCGTTGGGGGGGCGGCGTCCGGGAGTCCTTATGGGCAAGCCGCCACTGCTGAAACACTAGAAGAACTTTCCGTAAAGCTTCCCTCTAAAACTTCAACCCGGCAGGTTCAATCAGTACAACTAAAATCATATCTAAATCGTCAGTTTTACCAACTCAGCCCAAGGTTGTGCCCTGTGGCTGTTTCCTCTAAGCATCAGCAGCTATTTCTCTCAAACAAGACTTTCTTTTATGAGGTAAGGGTATCTAATCTCCGTTGGACGCTGGATTATAAATACTATGCTGGAAAACTTTTGTGAACGAGAGGTAATTCGAAGTGATGCTTTTGATTTGAGGAATCAGCCAAAAGTGAACTCGTTTCCATATAAAACAATTGCAGAATTATTTATTGTTGAGTAATACATTTTTACAGCTTTGCCACCTATAGCATTAAATTTCAAATAAATTAAATAAGAACAATGTTTTGTTTTCTTTGGTACTTGGTGATCAGGATTAAGTGGAAATAAGCCAGTCTTCTTTGTTTGTTTATGCTTGTGTTTACTTTGCTGATATTTATTCTTATAACATTTCTTTTGCCTTTTGTGCAACCTAAGCACAATATTGTAATAGAGTACAGTATTGAAAATTTTTAACAGTTTGTTTGTTTTTTATATCAGAGCTCTGACCGTCAATATGAAAACTTATTTTACCAAACCCAAAGGTGAGTTTTTTTATACATCATATTAGAAGAAGAAATATGTTAATCTGAACACCCAGGGATGTGTATGGTACCAATGCACTATGATCTATGGATGGGGTCACTCTGCTTGCGGCTCTTCTCGTCTAGGGTCGTTGGCCAAACTTGAAATTTAACTTGGATTTAGTTTGGATTTGACCAAAATTGTATAGCTTCTAATACCTGACTAACGCTTTTCCCTCAGATTTGAGATAGGACATCTTGTTCAAAAGTTACAGCGAAAAAAGGAAAACTTTACATATTCAGGTTATTAGTATCCACCCAATTTTTTAGGCAGTTGAACTGGAAAATTTTCAGTTTTTAGACTTTTTCCGGTGGTTTTAGGTCAAATGCCAAATTTCATGCCGAATTTCAAGTTTCTAGCTCAATTGAAAGTTGTCTAGAATTTTGATTCTTGTGAATGAATGAGTGAGTGAGTTACACATGCCGGTGTAAAGTTATTTAGACTATTTAGTATGTAATTCTCATTACATAATCGCCTATTATTTGTGCTGGTGCAGGGCCGGATTCTCCTGAATAAATGCTAGAGTAATTTTATTTTCAAGCAGGATTATCTGCAACTGTTCACTCAATGATATCGCTTTAAATGCAAATATAAAGACCCGAAAGAGGGACAAGTATAACTTGTGCAGTGCATTGTCTATTCTTTTAAACACAAGCTTGCCTATAACCTTTTTTCTTTAACACATTATAGGACGGTATTTAGTAGTATGAACGGCATGTGTTGGGATTCCTCAACATAAACCGTGAGTAACATAATACAACAAAGTGAGTAACATATTGTCTTAAGAATTTAGAGAGAAAAAGCAACGCTTTGGCCAAGTAAAAACATCAGCTATGAATAAATAGTCAAATATGTTAATTATCCTTCCAGGGTACTGACCAGTGAATTTCCCAGTGAATAAATTGAAAGAGATGACAACATATTCAAATTTAGAAAGACAATATTTCAACACTGTAAATTGCTTATGACATGACACTATGTTATATCACTTTATCACTTTTTTTAGACAGGGACCTCACATAGTGAGTATTTTAACCTAAATATGAATGAGAGATGAGTGCAGGATGATGGTAGCGCGATGATGGTCCGTTCTTGTAGTCTTGTTACTGACTAAGGTCGACATTCTCCTTAGACAGGACTGTTAATTAATAGCCCAACGGCCAATGGTATCTAGGGACGATAAACGTATTTAACGTGTTTAATGTGTTTAACTAGTTTAACGTGGGATCCGAACCACAATTTCGACCTCATATATACGAATTAGTCTATAATTATGAGGATTGCTTTATGGATGAACTAGTATTCTAGTGCGGACGTTAATCCCCACTAGGAAGTATCGCATCTACAAGCCATCGCTTGTAACTATCCATTATTCGTGACCTCCAAGTAGCTGGATTACAGGACGACGCCACCGCCTCAGTCTACTATATACTCTATATACTACATACTCTATGTTGATAACTCTGTTATTTGCTATCATCCAGGTCACTGACCCGGACAAGCAAGGATGGTGCGGCGGCCGATGTGTTTGTGATGCTAGTGGTAGTGGTAGTGGCAGTAAAGATGCTGTCGGGGCCGCAGTTTCCAGGGCCGAGGGGGCGGCACTGCTGTGGTGATGCCAGCAGCTGTTTTTAGCCCGCCAAGGCAACATGCGACTGACCCCGCTGTTGAAGCTACAGTACGCGGTTTAACTTGAGGAACGGGATTAGGCAAAAAGATCAAGAGCAACTCATTTTTTAGGGGTGATGAGCATGACATGAACCACAAAATATGATAGGTGATCCATACAATTGTCTAAAATGTTTTCACCTGTTAAAACTCTAGGACATGAACTAAAGCAAGGAATCTAAGATTCCTTGAACTAAAGGACTTACACAAAGACATAGTTTGAAATACAAGTTTGACGATGCATTACTAAAATGTATTAAAGAGCATTAAATGTAATGCAAAATGTATTAAAGAGTACAATGTAAATTTTATCGATTAAAGAAAAATGCATTGAAGAAAATGAGGGTTTTTTAAGATAGAAAAGTTTTGTTTCCTCTCAGAATTCAAACAACTACATTTCATGAAACAACAATTTTGAACATAAAATACAGTTCGTATCCTCATATGGATTTTTCTACAAATTTGTCTTTTTTTAAATTTTTTCGGTATTCTTTTCATTTGGTGGAATATTTTAAACCTTAATAGAACATTCTTATTTTATAACATAAATGGCATAAAAAAGGGTTATTAAATTATATGTATCCTTCTATCAATCGTAATAAAGATTTTGTCATATCATAATGAGGCAAACATTCAGTTGTTTCTTTGAGAATATAAAAGTACCCATACAGTTTAAATACGCTTAGGGGGTTTTTTATCGAAATTCCCCCTACAATTTCCAAAAGATTTTTGTGTTTGTTTTTTATTGGATAGGGCTTCGTCTGTCAATCTTTCCACCCAAAAATAAGATAATTGGGCTTTAAATAAAAGTGATATTCATCATTCTAAAATAATAAGGTAAATTAATATTTTAACTGAAGACAACAGGGCTATAATCCATTTAAGGTTTTTATTCCTCCATCTGATTAACATTGGTAAGAAAAAATAAAAGATTTTCAGGTTTAGCTGTAATGAGTTAAAACATGACACCAGCAAAAGCCTCCGTGATTTATAACAAAGCGAAATTTAAGAAAATATACTGTTTGGTGAAATGCATTCAAAGAAAAGTATCCATGCAACAAATCCGTGCAACATGTATACTAGTTTAAATTAAAGCTTCATTTATAAAAAGTGAATGAGGTTACGATGGGGTTTATTTCAAACAGTTTCTTTTAATAAAACTGGTTAACTACTGATATTGTACTTGCCCCCACGTTTATCTCAGAAAATATAAATTTCCTTAAACGAACAATCTACTTTTTAGTAGGGTATTTGATTTCGATATTCCTTCTCCGATTTTAGTTTGTTTTATAACGCATGAACAAAATATGAAAACCCAAGCTTTACGTTTTAATCTGTAACTGTTGCTAATGCCGAGGTCTCATGTTAATTAAAACCTCTAAGTACTTGTGTAGTAAGTCTAGCTTTGTAGTTTAAACACCTCTTGGCAACTGCTTGCCAATATAACAGCTTCAAAAGACTAAAGGCTGATTTAATGTTTTAGACCAATAAGGTCTTTTATTTGGAACAATTTTATTTTTAACCGAAAAGATCAGTAGTTTATCCGAACTTAGAATGATCAATCGATGATGACCCAGCCATAGAATATCATAATTTGTTCTATTTTTGTGATACGTTTGTTACATTATTTGTTTGTTATATTTTTGTTGTACGATGTTTTCTTTCCATATGACTTATTTGACAACATAAGTTTGGATCACATCCAAAAATGGAAGAGGATCGAGAACCAATTCCTGTGGTACACCATGTCTCGGAGCTGCTGTTTTTGAAAATTATAAATTTACTTTGACTTTATGACGCTTTCAAGGTGTATTTTAAACCTAAAGAAAGTGTGTGTAAGAAAGCGATGTGTGTTACACGATCTCGAAATCTAGCGGGTAGATTTTGCTTAAACTTTGCATTTAAGAGGATTTTTTCCCAAAAATAAGTTTAGAAACAGTCTGAATCCAAGAAAAAGTCGAATTTGGACTAAATTTAAGTTTAAAATCGTAATTTTTAACATTGGTTTCATGGGTTGCTATTTTGGTAACGAAAGAACAACGAAGGGTATGCAAAAATAAAGGAACATTAATAATGTTAAGCAGTCTTTTTGAAACAGCTGTTAACTGTGAAGAGATCTGTAGTTGGATGTTGGTGGAAATTTAATAGTTTTATTACCATGACACTATCACAAAAGTGAATTAAAACCAACGAGCAAGGCTCGGTTGACGTGGTACTTTTGTTATTAAGCAGCAAGTTCATTTGTCGTGGCCAACAAACACAATATGCAGCTGGGTTCATTTAGACTGCCTCCGAATTCTTGTTGAGATCAAACTAGCCGCCTGCACCTTAATTGGCAAACTCTATTAATAACCAAAAGTAACAGAGAACCGGATTCGAATAAACAATATCTATTATAAAGACCGTTGCAATAATCACCAACAATGACATTACAAGTAATATAAAGATTTAAGTGATTCAACCAAATACAAACCCGAATATGTGTACAAAGTTTCATGATGATCGGTTGAATAGTTTTCGCGTGAACGTCTAACAAACAACAGGACATTCATATTAAAAATATTTGTTGGATATGTCAGAAAAAATGGTATAAGTAGAAAAAAATCTTAAAAGTAAAGAAAATTCAGGTACTATTGCGACGTCGCAGAGAGTAATATTTTCACATTTTAAAAGTTTTGAGGTATGAGGGACTTATTCAATTAAACACTACAAAGTTTGAAAAAATTGTTAGGAAAAACGGCGTCCGAAACATTGGAATAAAATATTTTGTTTTGCATATAAGCCGTATGGTTACTATTGCCGACTGCGCTACTAGCCCCAAGGTCTAATATGACTTTTAATTATCCTCAAAATGTGGATCGAATGTGATTGAATGGACGATCATGGGACAAGTGACACCCCCTCCCCCCACCACGGGGAGGCTAGGTTTTGGATGGGTGACGCCTAAACTATAAATAGTCGGTATTTTTATTACTTTAATTTTACAATGCTTTACTAAATTTATGTTGTGTAGGGACGTGACTTTATTCAGTTGCTACTTCACCAACAACGAGGCCGTCCAGGACTTGGGCGACAAGATTGTTGAAAGCCTGCAGGAGTGCGGTTCTCGGCACCACCGGGCATGTCGTAGTTGGCGATTTAAAACGCCAGGGCCGTCGATTGGGGAAGGCCCTCTACCAACTCCGGGGGGAAATACATCCTGGACTTCATTGCCAGGGCCGGTCTTGTCGTCCTCAACCAGGACGACACACCTTTTTTCGGCACCCCGATCAAAGAGGCACGATCCCCGACGTCACTTTGCGTCTGAGTCGCTTCTTTCGAGGATCTATGGCAGGAGGGTTGTGAAGGATTACACGGGTAGTGACCACATTGTCTTTGACCTGCATGATCAGGCAAATCGTAGAATTTCCGCACCTCGGGAAGAGCCACACCGGTGGGACACCAACAAACTGGACGTGGTCAAGTTCACCGAAGTTATCTCTCTTGGAGTGCATGGGAATCCTGGCGAGGCTGGGGCCGAGGCACTAGTAACATCCACGATGGAACTAATCGTCTCGGCCTGCGATCAGTCTATGCCGCGAAAGAAACCCCGACGCGAAAAACAACCGATCTACTGGTGGACTGAAGAGATTGCGAAACTCTTTTAACATGTTTAATAACTAGACGAGCCACCACAAGAGCCATAATTCCCGCAGATAGAATTCTTAAGTCGGAGGCCTATAAAGCTGCGAGAAAATCTCTCCGCCGAGCCATAAACAGGAGCAAGGTGAATAGCTAGAGGAGACTTCGTGTCAACGTTGACTCCGAACCGTGGGGCCTTGGCTTACAAACTTGCAACCTTGCAACACAGAAACTTGGCGCCCCCTATCCACCTTCCATCATGGAGGGTGCCACCATGGGGAGGATCGTCGCTGTTTGCTGGAGATCCTCAGCAACCGACAGTTGGCTTAGGACGGGTAGAGAACGTTCCACTCTTCACAATCGAGGAACTGGAAACCTCCGTTCTCTCCTTGAAGGGCAAAATGTCTCCTGGCCCGGACGGGATTCCCAGCGAGGCTTTAAAGAAAGTCTTCACAAACAACCCTGACTTGTTGTTGAAAATGTACGTCTGTTTGGTAGAAGGTGTGTGTCCGGCTCCCTGAAAAACCGCCAGGCTTGTATTATCAGCAAGGGCAAACGTGATCCCGAACTGCCGTTGTCCCACAGGCCTCTTTGCATGTTGGACACGGCTGTGAAGCTTTTCGAGAAGCTGGTCCGTTCCCGTCTGACTTCTGCCTTGGAAGCTACCGGGGGACTTCTGCCCCCGTCAGCACTGCTTCAGAAAGGGAGGGTCAACGATCGACGCTATCAACAAAGTCCAGAGCTGTGGAAAGAGCCGAGAGCCACAACCTTTTCTCCCGCCTAGTAGTGCTTCTTGTTACGATTGATGTCAGGAATGCCTTCAACTCGGCGAAGTGTTTCGATATGTTGGATGGGCTTAGCAACTCCTTTCGCGTTCCTGCATATCTGTTGCGGCTCATCGAGGATTATCTCCGCTCTCGAAGCATGATATACGGCACAAGAGACGGAACGGGGACGATGGAAGTCACTTTTTGTGCCGCGCAAGGTTCAATACTCGGCCAGGATCTCTGGAACGTTGTCTATGACAGCCTAATGAGGTCCGAGATGCCTGAGGAAACCACTTTGGTTAGGTACAGCGATGACGTCGCAGCTCTCATTGGACGTGCTCGCTGATATGTATAGAAGATAATCGTAACGTATGAATTAGCTGGTTTTGTAAATAAGAGTGACTCATGACCCTGATTCATTGCATCAAACCCTTATTTTCCCTTCATAAGTCAAAATAATCATCAGCTTGCGTCGGTGTCTGCAGCTGATAAGGAGTAAAAAGCTTTTATTAGCTTCACCATCCCAAATAGAGAAAAATCTATCAAAATCCTGTTGGTCAGTTCAAGTGTTTTCGCGACCTTTCGGGATTACAGACCGCGGTCTCGGGTCTCGTGCAGCACACACCGTGTCGCTGGCAATGCCGTACAATGTCGCCGACGTACATGCCGCCCAACACAATCGGCATCGCTGGCACCGTGTCCCCGCAATCACGCCGCGCCGCGCCGCCGCGACGCAAATAACCGATTATCAATGGCGGTGCATCACCTTCGCTACAATACACACCACACACGCCACTGTCTCATTGTTTACGGGGTACTGTCCTCCAGTCACCCGTACCAAGCGTCTCTTTCATCTCCCGATCTAAATGGTTACTCTAATTGTTACGCGCTTTTTATTGTCGTTTCATTGAAGAAGAATGTCTTGGCAGGCCACACTATTGTAGAGGTAATCTTGATTAACTATTTTGAATTTTCAGCAGATATCATTATGTAAATGGGTGGGTTGGTGTTGTCATGGGCTGGAGTTGCAAACTTTTTGCCTTGAATCAAAAATAAATCCTACATTACTAATTAAATGGATACTATAGTATAATACTTAACCAAAACCACCCATTAAGTTTCATAAAGCCAAAAGGGAAGTATATAACTAATTTTGTTCATCCATACATTCGTTGTGATCACATAAATCGCAGCAGCTTAAATAGCCTGCAAGCTTATACTCTAAAACAAGCATTGTTTATACGGGCAAAAAATTTTCCATCAAAGTAATTTTTATTATTTTTGTTAAATTTGTAGGTTTTGACCACGAGGCTTCGATTGGAGCAGTCCCATGGCTAGGAAAATCCAGTTCTCGTCATAGATCTCTTACAAGTTCCCATGTTATCTTTATGGAGATTTTTGTTTATACTAGTTAAAAACGGTTTTAAAAAATTATACCAAAGTGCCATTATACCAAATTCGGGGAGTGGCGAGTGAGGGCAGCAAACGAGGTAGTCTTAAAAATGAAGAGGGCGCGGAGTAAATGAGCTTTAATAACGCTTAATAAGTTTACCAAGCATAAGCTCAGCCCCCCCCCTGGTACTTGAAATAAACTTTGAACGAATGATTTGCAACATTTTAATAATTAAAATACACAGTATTTTTATCCAAAGCAAGATTATTTTTTTATTATGAGTGTGAATAAACTGTCGTTTAAATTGTCTAAAAAGATTATGAGTGCATTAAAAACAAATCTGCGAAATAAACCACCACGTGACTGATTAACACTCACTACCCCTTTAATTATTAAAGTACATTTTAGTAAGTAAAAACGTGTAACTCACTTTAAAAAATAATATTTCAAATATAAGACCAATTTCGAAAACCTCTCCGAAGGCACAAAGTCACCACTTTGCTTTTGATAAAGGAATAAAACTATAAAAGTAAAAAAAGTATACAAATAATATTATGATTTAACGCTTAATTTGTACACTTAGCATTCCATTCCACTTTCCTACGCCGTAATCCGCACCTATCACACCAACTTTCAAAGCGGAAGCATTTTATTTAGAATTATTTAGTCACAGGTTTTACTAACAATGACGAGTACACATTTCGTCGCCCAGAAATAGCTGAGGTCAGATAATACTGGGTAAAAAGCAAGCCTACCGCGCGGCTATTTCGGCGCGGCTGCGCTGCCAGCTGGCACCACGGCCGCCTCCAAATAAATGGTTTCCTCCACAATTTCTTCACTCTAGTAACTTTTGGTGTGGGTTCAGTTGGCGGTGACGAGGGTTATTTCGCGAGAGATGCATTTGTAAAGCCGAATCATGTGTGTCAAATGCATATCTTGGGTGTTTAATGCATATATTTGAGCAAGTGAATAATCCAAATCTGATGGGCAGTTTACATGCATGCAATTTTTGTGTGTTGGTTTCTTGAAAATTGTCTTAGTGACATTATTGGCCTCTCTTATTTTAGAATGGATGAGGGTAATATTTTTTAACAGAGGTTTATTGATAATGTTATGAAATGTTATTTTTGGTATCAAAGCAGTAAACAAATAACAAAGTTTTCAAAAGTTTGTACAACAACTATACAACGACGAAAAATTTAAAGGGATAAAATACTATCTTGATTTAGCGTCACTTTCTGACTAAGCGTTAATGTCTTTAATCTCTGCTATATAGGCTATATGTCAAATACCACCCACTCATGTATAGAGAATCTCCATAACTATAGGGTATAAAGGGTTAAAATTTGGCATGGACATTCCTCCTTCATAAAAAAAACGCTCACTAAGAAACGGTTTTTGTAAATTTCCGCCAAATAGGACTTCAAATGTTATTCGGATGGCCAATTTTTCAACCAAATAAAGGAAGCAACCAATTTGAGAAACTGTGGGATCTACGATGTTGAAATTTGGCATGGACGTTCGTTCCGCTTTGCTCACAGGTGCTCACCAAGGAAAGTTTTTGTAAATATAATTTTTGAAGTTTTTTAAACTAGACATCCAGGACTTCGAAATTACTCTAGGGCTAACAGGGTTGAAATTTGACCTGGACGTTCCTCTTTGTTCATAGCTACTCGTAAATGTAGTTTTTGAAGTCTTTAGTTCTCCCACCCACAGGACTTCAAAATTTACTGTGGAGCCTACGGGGTTGAAATTTGACATGGACGATTATCTTTGCTCATAGGTTGTCAAAGCGCTTTGGAGTTATTTTTGACCGTTTTACTAAGAGAAGGTTATAAAAACATAGATTTTGAAGTCCTTTAGGGCTCCACCCCAATGGACTTCAAAATTACTCTAGGGCCTACGGGGTTGAAATTTGACATGAAGTTTTTGTTCATATGTACTCACTAAGAAACGCTTTTGTAAAACTCCTTCAGATCTCCGTCCCACAAGTCTTTAGAAATTTCAATATATAATCCTTATGGCCAATTTAAATACGAATTAAGAAAGCAACGAATCTAAAAACTATAGGGGTTGAAATTTGGAGTGTTCTCTTTGCCCATAAGTGCTCAATAAAAAAAGTGTTTCGCACATTTCCTTTAGAGCTCCGTCCCACAGAACCTAAAAATTACCATAGAGTATACGGGGTTGAAATACTGCATGGACGTTCCTCTTTGCTCATAGGTAGGACTACTCAATAATAAAATGTTTTACAAATCGTTTTTGAAGTTTTTAAAGATTCCTGGGCTCCATCCCATGGGACTTCAAAATTTCTCCATGCAATGGCAAAAAAGTTAACTTGTAGATGGAAAATTTTTTATTGCTGAACTCAGTAGAACGGCTAGTAAATCAAAGAGGTTATTGTACTTGCCTTAAGAACAGGGCCGTATTTCTAAATAGGCTGAAAAGGCTGGAGCCTATAGCGGCAAAATTTTAGGGGCGGCACTTTGGCAATTTACATAAATTGAAAATATGTTTACTCATTTTATAACAGAAACTTCTTTAAGCCCATTATTCTGATTGGAAGTGTATTCATTTGAGGAAATGGAAATGCGTTTATTCTTTTCATACGAATTTACCCTACATAATTTTGTAGCACATTCTTCATGTAGTGTAATTGTAACGACACTCGCAGTTTGTATAGGCCCAGAAAGAGGGAATTCCCTTTTTTAAGTGTAGTTAACTACACTAGAGCTCCCATTGTTTACATTCGCAACTAGTGATTTCCTTTTAAAAAATGTTTAATGAATTTTTGAATGGATTGGCCACAAAATAGAGCAAACATATAGTAATTTTTTATGAATGGAATGAAAAATTTAACTACTTGCCAGGTGTAGATGTTCCGCCAAACAAACAAACCTTCGCCAACATCACAATCAACAGTAAAAAAAACTGTAGTTTTGAGTTTACACCCCAGGGACCACTAGCTTCTTCTACCAGAGACTTTTCACGTTAGAGTGTCACAACTGATGATGTAGGTATGCGTATTGCTTACTCTATGATGTTAGACCGTGACACTGTCACAAGAAACCTTTCAAACTTCTACCGCTTTTTTCGGTAAAAAATGTGCCGATCGGTGATGATGTTTAGTAGGCAACTTAAGGAGGCTTAATTTATTTTGAATTAAGTTTTATTTTAAGACATAAGTCGTCATTGCATGGTGGTGCCGCTCTGTTGGGAATTCTTTAGTTTTGTCAAATGGTGAATAGTATTTGCTATGATTAGAGTCCTATCATTTATTTTTTTGTAAGAATTAAGTTTACTTACACAGAAAAGTGCATCAGACCTACGAAAATTTATTAATTGTTTATAAATTGAACAAAATTGTCTTTAATTCCAATTTCAATTTAATTTAAAGATGTTCGAACTATGTTTTGTAGCTTGTGAAAAAAACCAACATTATCATTGGGCTGACAGTTGCGTCTACACTGCCTTGCCTGTCCACTGTTGTAGCTACTCCTGTGAACTTACTTTATGATCATATGTGTTATGATTCCTGGTTTAAACAATTATTCAATTAAAGAATACACAGATCATAAATGTTTTTGGTATATTGAGTCATAGATGTAATCTGTGGCCGTGGCGTACATTTATAGGGAGTATGCTCCTCAGGGAGTATACTAGCCTGCGCGGCGGCTCGGCTCCAGGGTATGATTGTATCTCTGCCTCATTCTTGAAAACCCATTTCAACAAACTGAAAACTCCACTTCTACACATCATTAACCGCAGTATACGCTCTGGGTGGTTCCCCGATGCCTTCAAGCCAGCTAAGGTGATTCCTCTGCACAAATCTGGAGACTTCAAGACTAAATCGAACTTCCGTCCTATTAGCCTTTTAAGTGTGTTTTCTAAAATTCTGGAGCGAACAGTCAAAGAGCAATTTTCTGATTATTTAGAGGCAAATAACATTTTTTCTGAATGCCAATACGGGTTCAGGAAGTCAAAGAATATTAATGATGCTCTTTTCAATCTTAACAAAGAAATTAATAAATCTTTAAGTAGTAATAAAAAATGTTTGGTAGTTTTTTTAGATTTAGCCAAAGCGTTTGACACAGTAGATCGTTCAAAATTACTTGACAAACTAAGATATGTTGGGGTCGCAGGTAATTCTCTAAACTGGTTCAAGTCATATTTGGAAAACCGAAAACAATTTACAACTATAAATGGGGTAAACAGTGAGACGAGGGCTGTAGACTACGGGGTTGTGCAGGGAAGTACGTTAGGACCTATCCTTTTTTTAATATATATAAATAACATTTCAAAAATTAGTTTGTCGGGTCAACTTTTTCTGTTCGCAGATGACACTGCTATATTTTTTCAAGGAGATAGTTGGGATGACGTTTTTGAATTAGTAGCAAGGGACTTATCAAAAGTAAAAAAATGGTTTAATCAAAATCTATTGACATTAAATGTGTCAAAAACTAAATTTATGCCTATTTCACTCAGGCAGAGTGCAGATGAAGAAATTAACGAAATAAAATTGCACTCCTGAGGCAATCCGGCGGACAATAACTGCCAGTGTGCCAGTATAGAAAGAGTTGACACGTACAAGTATTTGGGTGTTATTTTTGATAAAAGATTAACTTGGAAACCTCATATTTCTTATATAAATAACAAGCTGCGTAGATTAATTTTTGCTTTTTACCAATTAAGAGAAGTTTTAACTCTAAAAGAAATTCGGATGGCATATTGTGCGTATGTTCAGTCAATTCTAGAGGGGGGTATAATTGTTTGGGGCGCTGCCTTTCGAACTACTCTCAATCCATTATTTGTTACACAGAGGACCATCTTGAAGACGGCACTTGGTAGGGGTCGGCGGTATCCCTCAGATGCGTTGTACACAGAAATGAACGTTTTTGACATTAGACAACTTTTTATCAGAGTTATGCTTTCCTACATATTCAAAAACAAAAATAACATTTTTGAAAATACTGTGCACACGCATATGACCAGAAGCTCAACTACTGTAGGTATACGACATCCACGACTAGTAAAAACCTATTCAATCACGAACTCCTACTACAT
Organism: Neoaliturus tenellus; assembly: GCA_030545055.2. Taxonomy (NCBI): domain Eukaryota; kingdom Metazoa; phylum Arthropoda; class Insecta; order Hemiptera; family Cicadellidae; genus Neoaliturus; species Neoaliturus tenellus. The sequence goes on along the minus strand of JAQYXR010000030.1, from coordinate 298,661 downwards.
TTCACATATTCTTTTTACTAACATACCTGATTATCTGAAAGACTTTAACTGTACGCCAATGACATACAGTTTAAAAATAAAAAACTGGCTGCGTTCTACCGACAGAGTAAATATAGAAAATATTATGTTTTCTAACTACAGACATCGATAACACCAACAAGTTTCAATAATGGGTAAGAATGAGTGCGAGATTGAGTGTGTGACGGAGTATGTTTGTGAGTGTGTGAATGAGTGTTGTGAGTGTGTGCACGTGTGTGTCCGTCCGTCCGTACCTGGGTCTTCGATAGGCGAAGGGGGGGGGTTATCCTTGGGGAGGGGTTTTTTCCTATTTTATTCTTTCTGCGCGACAGTATTGGTATTTTCCTTGTGTGACCGATCGTTATTGTACCAAAGAACTCCACATCATTGTCCAAATTAGCATTGTTCTTCTTTATGCATTTTCACCCTTTTATATCTCCCACAAAATATAAATAAATCGAACAATAACATAAACTTTACGACGAATCGTTTTATACCAATTCAAACATTTTAAATATACATTATTTCTGTTTTTGTTCATTTTTCCCTAAAAATATATTTTAAACAGGACTCATTCTCACAGACAGGCTTTAAGCCTTTGTGAGAATTAATTTTCACGTATTATATTTAGCCTATTAATAACATTTACTTTAAAATTGTTACACATTGCTTGTATGAAATGTAATTATGTACAATGTGAAATAAAGATGTTTTTGATTTGATTTTGATTTGATTTCCTATGAGTGACAATGAAAACTATGTATGGGTCTGTCCCTAAGTAGTGGGAGGGGGGCGGCAGAAAATGGACAGCCTACAGGCGGCAAAATCCTAAATCCGGCTATGCAATATTTACGAGTAGGATTCAGTAGATAGACTCATATAATGATTACCTAATTAATTATGAATGAACAGAAGTAAAATAATTTATAATTTAAACCTATGTATATAACAAAATTTGTACGAGGATCATGTGAACATTGTAAATGGATCTCGCCTCGGATCGACAAACACGTATATTTGATTGATGTCAAATTACATCTCAACTTTTCATAAAAGAAACTGTAACTTAGAACATAGAAACGATTTATTATAAACAAAAACAACATCTTTTATGATCCCCCTACCACTATAGGGTTAAATCATTAGTCTAGAATTAATTATGATTGATCGAAAGTAAAATTGTTACTAGTCCCAGACATGGGGCCTGACGTTGGGTCCGACGTCGGGTCGAGCAAGTTCGATAGTGTGTGAACCCCCTTAAAACCTCTTACCAATAACCAATATTGATAAAAATCTAATTATAAATGTTTGAAAATAACAATCCATAAGTTAACACAAAGCGAAGCCGAAGTATTTCAAAAATAGTAATGGATGGCTCCGTGGTTACATGGATACATGTTTAAAACTATCCTTTTAAACCTAGCAGTTTTCTGAAACCTAGCTATACAGTAGTAATTGTTTTTCTCTCTGAGCATATGCATTAATAATTACAGTTATGAGCGTATTACAAAAGTAACATTCTGTACTTGGTTACCTATATAGTTATTTTTAGCAACCAATGTGAAAAACTAGGGTAGTTCCACTGGCAAAAGCTGCAAATAAAAACATTCTCACAAATTAAATTGTTAAATTGTTCCTTATTTTACTACCATGGGAGGCAGAAGGAAGCCTTCGTGTCAGCTACGGCGTGATGGTGTTGGCTTTGTCATCGTTACTTCTATTGACAAAAAATGTCAACCTTTGGTCAACATGCCGAGGCCCTTCCGTTATACCTGAGAAGACAACTCTTTCAATGTGACAATAAAAGTTGATATAGCTCGTTGATTAAGTTGGCATACCTATTTTGAGTTATGTTCTACATAATCGTTACAAAGAATCACAGAGTTAAATATTGAAAATTTCATATCATCTATGCTTTATCTCACTATTATGCTTTATGCGAGGAGATTATATAGTTTTTTTTAAGTAGGCTATGTTTTTAAATAATATTGCTAAAATGTTTGTCGGCATACATACATTCCGGTAACCAATATAATTTCTCTGTTTTTAAAGGGATGCGTGGCATAAGTGGTAATATGATAATACCGATGTTTCAGGCGTAAACGTAGTTCTTATTTTGGGTGATAAAAATAGCTAAGAATATATTTGTCTATTAACCTTATATTTGGTAACGTTATCACAAAACAAACATAATTGTTTTGACGATCTTAACATTAAAACATTATTTTATTATTTAGTGTCCTAGACTAAATTATACTTAACTCTACGTGTGAGAAAATTTGGGATCACAGTTGTGGGGTGATAAACCTTTAGGTAAACCGTAATAAATACAACTATTTACAATCATAAAAAAATAATAAGAGTGAAATAAAAAAGTGGAAAAATAACTTATTCAACTAGTTGGTCTTGTTGTATTGACAAGACGCTTGTTCGCGTCTTGAATGTCTCATCTTCGTTTGCGTTATGTAATTAAGGAGTTTGACGTTTATTTTACATAAAAGCGGCCCAGAAATATTGAGTATAATATTTTCTAGTAGAGAGAGTCTAAAATGTAATTTAAAAAAATTAGGAATTGAATATAATGCTACAAACGCTATCGTAAACGATAAGTTAAGAATGTTTAGGTTCACAAACGGTTTGTCCTTTCCAAATTGAGATAATTGAATACAACCTAAGTTACATCAAACGTGAGTACTCTCCAATATTGCAATTAATTGAAGTCTTTGATCCCTCTCAAACATACAATATAGGGCTAAGTATGAAGTTTTGATGACAAGGGGGTGCTATTATATTCCCTACCCAGTCAAAGTGCGTACCAATAAAAGTGCGTACTTGTAAAACAATGACAAAACTTACCGGTTTAAGGTTATTTAGTTTAAACATTTTAAATGGCTACCATTTTGAAAATACACAAAGAAAAAAATAATTATTTTCATAAAATGTAAACAAAGCAGATGTTTTCAAATCCCCATGCAGGAGGAGCTTAAGGATTATATTTTATTTCTGATTTCCTGTAAACTTTATGGACACGCCAATATTTTTCTCTCGTGCCTGTAACCAAGACCTCTAAATTGAGGGCCTTCTTATCTTCTTACGGTTTGCTAAACGCTCCCAATTCTCTCATAAAAATTTCTCTTACAGAATTATATACTATAGATGTGATAAAGGTGTTTTATGTACTAGTGTATTTGTTGCTCAGTATCAAGCAATTTAGTTTGGGTAATTTTTACTGTTTACACTTTCTAATGGCTTCGTTAACCAGTATTTTCACTCATAACCTCCATGGTATGAATAGACAGGTGTTCTCACTGGTGTAAATACTGTGTTGACTCGTTATAGCTGTTAACTTGAATATTTTAATTTTATTCATCAATGTTAAATGAAATGGAGAAATTTAGAACTTAAGGGCTTCTAGGGCCCTTCTGTTTGGATAGATATTTACCAGTTTACTTTAAAACAACTTCCCGCCGAGCTCTATCCAATGATACCAAAATTATTAAAATTGGTTAAAAACTGTAGGAAGAGATCCTTGTACAAAAAACCGTGCCGCGTATTAAATATGTATAGATTTGCTTAGAACACTCATTAAACTAGTTAGCAGTTTCTTCTAATTATTAAAAATTGAAGTATGATTTGTTTATTTATCCTTACTTAAACTTTCAATTGAGTTACCGGTACTAAAAAAAAAAAAAAAACAGTTAAGAAAGTATCAACTTAGAGCCCCAGGGCTAAGTAAACATAACTTCATGATATGGCTGGTATCTGTTAAGGTTTGGCGGGGAAGTGTCCAAAGGTTCCGAGAAGCAGTAGCCTATGAGATGGGATGGGGGGCCGCGGCCCTGGCATGGATCACAAATAGCGACCGAGAACCAAACACTGGAAACCGACTGTCAGGAAGACAACGAGTTTACCCTGCCGACAAACACAGCGGCCTGATGTTCACAATATTGTCCGTAAACCGAGCTACACTCACAAGCAAATGTTGGATGGTTTAACTTATTTTAAAAGGTCTGTAAAAATCAAACGACATTAATCTCTTTGGAAGCATCTAATAAATTTTCAGGTGCGTTGAATGTATAAGTAATACTAGAGACTACCCACTGGTCGAAATTCGGCCAAAAATGCAGTTGATCTTGAGCCCATTAGTTTCAAAATGTTTTATAACTAAAACATCTGTTATTCCTGATTTTCTAGCATTTTGATATTGCAACATCTGTCTCATGATTGAATCAATTATCCTTCTTCCATTAAGATTACACATTGAAACTTTGAAAGCCTGTAGGGCGTAGCCCTGGGGGCGGATGGGAATAATTATAATAATAATAATAATAGTAATTTATTTGCCATTTTACATGAAATGCATTGACAAAGTCATAGATACAGTCAGATACAGACAAGTCAAATATATACAAGTTAAAAAAATAACTATGGTTAAAACACAAGAGAAGTTACAATTATGTATTTAGATATCATGGAGAAGAAATAATAACTAAAAACAGATGTCTCTAAGGTCTAAAAACTCTGAGAGGGCATAAAAAGGATTTTTCAAAAGCCAATTGTAAAATTTTTTGACAAATATGTTTATAGGGTATTTGTCAATAATGTGATTCTGCTCATCTACAGCACTATACCTTTCTAACCCTATGAGCGGATTTCCCCTACGAGTCACACAAGCTGAGAAAAAAGAGGAAAAGAAACATGCTTGCCTATTAATATATAGATAAAAAAACTAATTAAATTAAATAAATACTGTAATACTTTCTTTTATAATTATTGTCTTCAGAAATAGTCACAGAATAACTATCAGAAAATGTAGATCAATGAACATTTTCATAGCCATTGTTTTAAAATAAAGACATGAAAGATGTGTAACATATATTTTTTATACGAATAAATATTAAAGATTGATATCTGAAGATGTGAAAGATAAAGTTATCAAAATGGTAAATAACCAACTTTAAGAGGTACTTAAAAAAAGTAAAAAATATGTCAATATTTATAGTGTTTGTAAGCAACTGAAGCTAGAGTAACAAACAATATTAAAATCAGATTAACTCATTGATGAATCTGCTGAAAAACATTTTGAAGTAAGAACTATTGGCCTTTACACTAATTTTTTCTGTCCATAGATGTTTTAGGCACCACCTATAATGCTGATCACAGGTTCTATGGAATACATTTAATAAAAAACGTTAACTGGTGTTCACATGAAGTACTCTTACTGACCCCAAGAGTTGTGTGGTGCGAGATCAAGTAAACCGCCTACGTAAATGTATTGCATTTTGTGATACTATGATCATGAGTTACAAAATGTTATTATCCAATTAATTAATGGTATGTAGCTCTACTGTTTTTGCCACAGTGATATTGATGTACTTTTATTATTTTTTATTTACTTAAACTCATTTTTAACATACATATTTATTTATTTCCTCATGGCAAAGCCACTTAAAAACATTCAATATTGATACCTAAGGGTCATCAAAGTTATTTATAAACTTAAACTTAAATTTCACTTATCTGGCACTTTTCACACAAAAGGTTAGTTTATCTAAAAATCTTAATTAAAGTTTGCCTAGGGTCAGTCAAATAATACAGTTTCATCCAATGAAGTATTCAAATATATGTATCATATAATGGTCGTCTTGCATATAAACGTATCTGATGATATTAATGACAAATGATGTACTGGTTGATATTTTTTATCAGACAGGTTGGTAATTTTATGTTATCTTATCAACCTCTTTGCCGCCCCCGCATCCCGTGTTAGTGATGTTGGTACACCTGGTCGCTTTGTACCATTTAACATTCCAAGTCAAGCCCGTAATAGAATAGACAAACGGATATTAATTTTAAAATATTTTTCGATTGTTTTTACTTCCCGCTTTAACATCTTTTAGACTTTGTATATTTAGTATTCGAATTAACAGTTTCTTAAAGGATCCAATGAAGGGTACTTCACAACTTGATACTTGATACCGACACAATTTCACTGCTGTTCAAAAACGTTGTAGCATTACCAAAGATAATAAAAATTAATTTCAGCTTCCTTTAAAAAGGTTTTTGTGAAATTATTTAATCTACTTATCATGGTAAGTTAAATATTTTAACCTAGCCTACTAGCTTCCTACACTTACCAATCTTGTAAAACAATTAACCTTCATCTTTCATCGTTCTGCCTCATCTTTAATTTACTGCGATACAGGGTCCCCATAAAACTCGTGTAAGTTTAACCAGTTTAAGTCAATATGTTGTACGTAGCGGTTTTCAGTGCTATGTCAGACGTGTCCAACAATTGCTCTTGTTACTCATTGACAAAAAATATATAACTTTTCACTTCGTTGACTAAAGGAGATTATAGCCTATTAAACAACATTCCTACTTTCTGCCAACATTTTTCTCAACATTAATTTAATTTAGTTTGTAAGTATAGGGTAACAGGAAATCCTTCATCATCATGAAGCCCTGACCTCACTACATATTCTTCAGTAGGTTTTTACCAAAATAGATTTATTAACCAAATCTGAAATGGACCAAGACTTAAAACTTCAAATTTAATGAGTGATTAACCTAAAGCCTAAACCAGATGCCCCATGACTTTGCGTGAGGGCATTGCAAAGAAGTTGAATTTGTTTTGTCAAATTATGAAGTGTTTTGAATATACTGAATGTTATATTGGAATGTAATATTTAATTCATGGATGGGTTCTTAGACCTACCATATTGATAACCAATAAAGTAACAAAGAAAGTGATAACAAATTAAAAACATAATTTCTAAATTGCGTACTCTAAATCCTGCTTAATTATTTTATTTCAGAATATATATGCTTACCTTACACGATGTGTTTAGTTAAAGAATATAAGTAAAGTGCATAAGGACCTTACGGAATACACTTATCCTACTGGCCGTTCATAGTGTAGGGCCTATCTCTCATGTCATTAGACAACTCTTATTCTCTAAATAGATTCCAGTATTACCCAGTATCATGATTTTTGTGTACAAGGTTTTGGAGATAACATGTTAAAAGCAGCCCTCTAAATAGACAAGATACAGTATAACAAGAGATATGGGTTTCCACATAACGATAGGGAATGTTTACAAGCTGTTGTAAACAGAGTCATAAGCTTCACTTTGATCTAGTAAAAAAAAACTAAAAAAGAAAAAATAGTAGGACATGTTTATAACCATTATATCATATTCCCCATTCAGAAATAAATAGATTAAGAGTGCCATTGTTACATTAATACTACTTGAATGACACATAGTTACATCTCAATAGTAAGTGGAATCCGTCTGGTAAGTGTCCACGTAATCATTGTCATGCCTCGGAGAAGTTATCGAATAAGCGGTAACCTTATCTGTCTGAATCAGTAACAGCCAGCAAGAATGTGTGATTCTCAAGTTTTTTTCTTTGTGAAAACGACCACTGGATTTAACCAGTTCGCCCCAATGTCACGGTTTATCGATGGACGGAAACTACTTGTAAGATTACATCAAGACGTTGTGATATACTTGTAAAAAGAGTAAAATTTAATTTTTTACATTTGTGTTTTTGTGTATCACAATTTCACACAGGTAATGGTTTAACATGACAGTATTTGTCAAAATTCAAAAAGATTAAGTTCATATGATCTGGAATACTTTCAAAGATCTTAAGTAAATTTAAGATCTCAAGTTAAAGATAAACAGATCGAGTGATGTAATTTTTAACACAGTTTGTGTATGTGAATAGTATGCACGGTAGAAATCATTTTCCATGCTCCATACAAAATAAATCACCGTCGCATGTTTAATTTTACTCATGTTTGATTTTAAAAGGAAAAAACCACTTTAAATACAATTTTCTTAAAAGCATTGAAAGATCATATGTTTATTAAGTGACAGGATTTCTAAGCACGGACCATAGTAACAACGGGTTTCCATACACACAATGAATGTTATCTAAGCAAAAACATGAATGGATTTTGCATATCTTCAGTAACAAACAGGCACACAATTCTCAGTATAGACAGTTTGAAGTTCCATATTATACAGTGTAATATACTATATCAAAAAAGCATTACAAAAAGCAAGTTCAGTTCAGAAAAAATTAAGACATATGTATCTTTTTTTATTTTTTAGTGAAAGGTGGCTGTCTCACATAATCATAATACATTAATAAATTTCAATGTTATTGAAATTATTGAATTTTTGAAAGGGGCTATTTGTAATGTGCTTTTATCCATAGCTTGAAACTGGTAGGTAAACATTTTTGGGAGGGGTTGATGTTCCAATGATAATAGCTATACAAAATGTAGCCCCCCCCAATTCAAAATGTCTATTAAATTACTACCATGGATTCTATCATAGAAGCCATCAAATCTTAAGAGGTGGTTTTTATGTCGCTTGAATCTAAAAAATACATGATCTGAATATTTTAAACCCATATAAACATTCAAGTAACAAAGAAATAAAAACGTTTTTCCTACTAAAATCATAGCCAATTTGAGCAGTTAGTAATACAAATGCACGAATACAATTATTTTATCTATTATGTACTTTTATATAAACTTTCAGTATAAAAAATATGTAAAATGTTGAACAAATTGTAGCCTATTGTACAATGTACACGAATAAAAATTTGTTTAATTATATGAATTATAGTTTAAGTTTAATTTATAAAAAAAAAAGATTTAATTTTGTATTTTTTGTTATTTCCAGGAACAATGTAGCCTATAATAGAATATATTATGTAAAAAAGACGTTTGTAATACAATTGTATATATTGTCTACTACAAATAAAGAATTTGAATTGAATTGAATTGAAAATGACAACATGACGGACAGGCGAGCAGTATCAGGTGGTAACCAGATTCATCCAACTTTTGGTCGCCCTACCTTCGAAAATATTTATAAATGACCTAGTCGATACGCGGAGAATAGGCGTATTTGTTCAAAAATCATTCCATTGTCATGAATAATAAATTCAACACTTGGATCCAAAAGCACAATTTTTCTATGTTCCACTGTCTATGTCGCTCATATTATTTTGATGTTCCCTTTTTGAAAATTTGTTTGTAAGGCTCTGGGTTAGTTTTAAATTGAAAAGATAAATTATAGGTAATGCCACCTATGACTAAAAAAGCTTAAATTAAATCATGTAAAAGGCATTAAAAAAATTATAATTACTTTTTTAAGCAGATGTTGTAGGCAAAATTTTAAATGAATACAATCAAATAGATCATATTTTTGGTTTAGCGTTATTCGTGTGTTTTAAAAGGAGAGGATTGTTGGAATTTAGAAACACCAATTAATAAATTATATATATCTAATTTCCGCCGACAGTTTTAAACTAAAAAAAATTATTCCATTCGGCGCATAAACTTTTCAAATTTTACCTTTCCTAGCTAACATCCTTAAAAATAAATTCCTCAGTAACTTAAATATAATTACAATTATTTATACTACACATACTTGCACTAAACTATTTTTAAGGCAGTAAAAAAGTAAACTTGCCAAAAATTTAAATGGTAATCCAAGAACAGTGCACTCGCGGCGCGATCACCGACTGATGTGTGAGCGACTGTTGACGCCTGCGCGCTGAGCACCCCGCGCCTCGCCGCGCCGCGCACCCCTGTCTGGATATAGCCGGTGCGGTACACATCGTACACACCAGCACACACACGCGCACACACAAGCACACACACACGGTCGCCGGCGCAGCGGGTGGGAAAACCGGGCTGATAACGGCCTAGGCGGCGGAGTACGCGGAAACGGCTCGAGAGGCGTACTTACTGTTAAGAGGAAAAATTTTACCGTTATCAGACGCTTGGAATTACTTTAAAAACGTTAAATGCACCCTTGTAGGACTACTGTATCCTATTCAAAATAGGACCTACTTAGAGTTGATAAAATAAAAACATACTAGAGATCGCCTCCTGATCGAAATTCGATCAAAATTTCTGTTGATCTGAACCAAAGAAGTTGAAAACATTTTATAACTCAAACATCTGTTTTTCCAAATTATCTAGCAGTTGTTTTTATAGCTGCTGTCTAATGATTCATTCAATTCTCCTTCCTCCATAAGATTAACATTGGAACTTTGAGAGCCTGTGGAGCCTAGCCCTGGAGTCCGATGTGAATTAGAATGTGATTCTGCTCATCTACAGGACTATACCTTTCTAACGGTATGCGCGGATTTCTCCTACGATACACACGAGCTGAAAAAAAGGAGGAAATGAAACATGCTTGCGTATTAATATATAGATTCTCTACTCCCATTTGTCATACTGTCTATGATTATTCTATACTGTTCTTATGAATACAGTTTTGCCAGACAATCACTTAAAAATATGTTTATAGCCTTAGAAGTACTACAACAAAACGCAGCACTCTTACCGAGACTCTTGGTTGTATATGATGGATATACCAGTGTAATCAAGCTGTGGATTACAAATTAAGAAAATGTTCTCCCTAAACGGTTTTATTTTTTATTGAGTTCTCCTTTCAAGGAAATATCCAACAGTGAGTCCTATAACTAACAAAATTGTCTTTATTGAATTTCGGTTCAACTAGTTAATTTGCTTTGGGTTATAAGCTTACTTGGAGGATAGTGTGATTTTTTAACATTACTTGCCAAATCCTATACTTACTCTATTGCAATTAATTTATATCTGATGACTGTATGTAAGTGCCCACAATGATCCCCAAAAACGGCTATAACGCTTTTCTTTAAACTTTTCAAATAATGTAGTTCTGGAACAAAAATAATGTCGTCTCTATTATACCACGAAATGAGATGGCCAAGGCTCTCCTTATTCAGAAGAACGTGAATAAGTCGATAAAGGACGGAATTCCGAAACTCGAGGATTACCTTGTTGAAATTGAGGAATGCCGGAAGATCAGGCTGAAGGCAGTGAAGCAGGAGCGCGACGTCATGAGCTGAGTCATGTGTGCTTCGCCTCAACCTCATTTGGCTGAGTCTCAGACCCAAGCCAGAAATCGTGCGAGGCGACAGAGATGTTCGTCGTCGGAAAGCCCTGAGCTTAGGGAGGTTGACTTGGTGCCGAGACAGGTTTTGGTCTCGGCATCATCGCAGGCAACTCCTGTCCCGGTTGCTCAATCCGCAACGGGCGCAGTTGTTCCTGAAGCTAGCCCCACTCCTGCAGAGGTTCCTCCTCCAGCGTCTCATCCCGGTGAGAGTGTGGCTTACAAGGCCTAACCAAAGTCAACTCCGGATGGCTTTTGCTGAGATGGGCGAAAGGCATGCCAATAAGCTGCTTAGCCTTCAGCACCTCAGAGTCAGCTGGGTTAGTTGCAGGCTCGAACGGAGGGTGGTAGTTTCGAGATGCTTCCGTTATCTCGGTTTCGGCTACTCCTCCCGAAACTGTAAAGAGCCCAACAGGAGTGCAAACTGCTTCAAGTGCGGAAGCCAGGGTCACAACGGAAAATAGTGTTCCTCAAGCCCCTCCTGCTTCCTCTGCGAGGATTCAGGCTCCAATGCCTTCTGTCACTTACCCGGGTCTGGTTAGTGATGTGCCTTCAGAGCAGGCAAAAGGCAGCGGCCGGTAATAAACATCATCCAGGCCAATTTTCATAGATCCTGCGGAGCTGATAACCTTCTCGATCAGCTCACCAGAGAACTTGGCATTGACGCGCTCCTTGTCAGTGAGCAGTATCTGGACAGAGATCCAAACACTTGGATCTTCGACAGCCACGGTACTGCTGCATTTTGGGCGCGTAACACGCAGGACGTCTTGGTGGGGAGTCACGGACGCGGCCGAGGATTCGTCTAGGTTAGGTGTACGGGCGCGACTATCTTTAGTTGCTACCTGCACCCCCAACGGACTTCCGCGACAATATAGATAGCCTAGAGGAGTGCGTTGTCGGCACCAAGGGGCACGTCGTCGTTGGTGGCGATTTCAAAGCCAGAGCCGTCGAGTGGGGAATGCCCTCTACCAACTCCTGGGGGAAATACATCCTAAACTTCATCGCCAGGGCCGGTCTTGTCGTAATCAACCAGGACGACACACCTACTTTTCGGTGCCCCGGGCAGAGAGGCACGATCCCCGACGTCACCTTTGCGTCTGAGTCGCTCCTTCCGAGGATCTCTGGCTGGAGGGTTGTGGAGGACTAGACGGGTAGCGACCACCAATACATTGTCTTTGACCTGCATGATCAGGCAAATCATAGAGTTTCCGCATCTCGGAAGGGCCACGCTGGTGGAACACCAACAAACTGACGTGGTCAAGTTCACCGAAGTCATCTCTCGGGGAGCGCAGAGGAATCGTTTCGAGGCTGGGGACGAGGCACTAGTAACATCCACGATGGAAATGATCGTCTCGGCCTGCGACCAGTCTGTGAAGCGAAGGAAACCTCGACGCGACAAACTACCCGTTTACTGGTGGAGTGAAGAGATTGTGGAACTTTTTTAACATGTTTATGTACTAGACGAGTCGCCACATTAGCGAGAATTCCCGCAGATAGAGTTCGTAAGTCGGAGGCCCATAAAGCTGCGAGAAAATCTCTCCGCCAGGCGATCAACAGGAGCAAGGCAAATAGTTGGAGGAGACTTCTTGACAACGTTGACTCCGACCCATGGGGAATGGGGTACAAACTTGTAACACAGAAACTCGGCGCCCGCTCTCCACCATCCATCATGTAGGGTGCCACCATAGGGAGGATCGTTGCTGCGTTGTTTCCTGAATATCCACAGCGGCGGCCAGTTGATTTTGGACGGGTAGAGGACGTTCCACTCTTCACAATCGAGAAGATTGAATCATCCGTTCTCTCCCCAAAGAGGAAAAAGGCTCATGGCCCGGACGGGATTCCCATCGAGGCTTTAAAGAAAGTATTTACAATTAATTCTGACTTGTTGTTGAGAATGTACAACGCCTGTTTGGTAGAAGGGGTGTTTCCGGCTCCCTGGAAAACAACCAGGCTTGTACTGATCAGCGAGGGTGATCCATAGGGGTGATCCCGAGCTGGCGTCGTCCCACAGGCCTCTCTGCATGTTGGACACGGCTAGGAAGCTGTTCTAGAAGCTGATCCATTCCCGCCTGACTTCTGCCGTGGAAGCTGCCGGGGACTTATGCCCCCGTCAGTACGGCTTCAGAAAGGGACTGTCAACGATCTACGCTACCACCGAAGTCCAGAGAGCTGTGGAGAAAGCCGAGAGCCTCTTGTTACGCTTTATGTCAAGAATGCCTTCAATTCGGCGAGGTGGGTCGATATGTTCGATGCGCAACACCTTTCGCGTTTCTGCATATCTATTGCGGCTCATCGAGGATTATCTCCGCTCTCGAAGCCTGATTTACGACACAAGGGACGGAACGTGGACGATGGAAGTCACTTATGGTGCCGCACAAGGTTCAATACTCGGCCCGGATCTGTGGAATGTTGCCTATGACAACCTCTTGAGGTCCGAGATGCCTGAGGAAACTACTTTGGTTGGGTACGCCGATGACGTCGAAGCTCTCATTGCTGCACGCAACGTTGAACTGGCCCAACTAAAGTTGAACCGAGTTATGCGTGTGGTCAACTCCTGGATGTCCGATCACGGTCTATCGCTAGCTCTCAGTAAGACGGAGATCGTGATCCTCACGAAGAAGAGGATAGACACCGTCGTCCCGTTCCGAGTGGGAAAAGAGGTGGTCACATCAACTCGTGCTGCCAAGTACCTCGGGGTTATGGTAGACACCTAGTTAAGCTGGAGGGATCAGATATTCCGTACTGTAAACCAGGCCGCTAAGGTAGTCACTTACCTTAGTAGGCTGATGGCCAACGTCGGTGGTCCCCGATTTAGCAGAAGACGTCTCTTGATGCAGTCCATATCATCTCTCTTGAAGTACAGTCCGTGCTTGTCTAAGGAGCAGAGGTGTGGGCAGACGCTCTTAATAAAGAGTTATACAGGTTGCGACTCGCCCGGGTTCAGCGTCAAGCGGCGCTCCAGGTGTGTTTCGCCTACCGGACAGTGTCCGAGCCTGCCGTCCTGGTGTTCGCCGGAGTCATCCCTGTCGAGCTCTTGGCAGGAGAGAGGAAGGCGATTTATCAGAGACAAGGCGAGATCGGCAAGGACACGGCAAAAACAAAAGAGCGCTCACGAACCTTCCAGCAGTGGCAACACAGCTGGGAGTACGACACTCGAGGACGATGGACTGCGCGACTTATCAAGCAAGTCCAACCGTGGGTTGAACGGCGGCATGGGGAGGTTGACCACTACCTGACCCAATTCCTGAAAGGTCACGGCTATTTTCAGTCGTACCTGAACTGGATGGGCAAGACTGGTTCACCGGACTGCATTTACTGCCCGGGCGTTCCCGACGATGCGGAGCACACCTTCTTCCGCTGCTCTCTTAGGGAAGGGCCGCGCCTGGAGGCCACACAAATATTTGGTGCATTTTCGGTGGACTCGGTCTGCCAAAATATTTCAAAGGATGAGGGCAACTGGGATTGTTTATCACAGTTCGTCCGGGGCATCCCCCTGGAAAAAAACAGATCTAGACCGTAAAGCGGTCCAGATCGCTTGATCGAGCGGCTTGATAAGGAGCGAGCCCCATGAGCGTAAGCAAAATTTAGGCCTAGCCTAATGTGATAAACAATTCAAGGTTACAATCCTAAAGAGTAGAGGATGTTTTTTAGTGGGTAAACCCGTTTTTAGGGGAGTTCCACACTACAGGCTGGTCACCTGTGTGCGTAATGCATTTTTCCTGCCTCTCCCTAAAAAAAACCATCATCTACTTGATTAAATCAAAATGATCGGGTCATGGGAACGGGGTTTTATAGTGTATCAAAAGGGCCAAAAATGCGTTTTTAACCTTTTTTTATTTTAATTTATAAAATCTAACAATTTTAACATAAATCATTTAAAAGAGCTCAAAAAATAAACAATTTAGTATTTTAATGTACAAAACTTAGCTTAAATGGTTAGGGAGGAAATCCAAAAATATGTTTCGCATGTCTTTCTACTGGAAATAAACAAAACCTTCTACCTTTCTTATTTATTGACATATCTTGATAAAATTTGGTACGTACATTAATTATGAACTTTTATTTGCTTGCAAAGTCCAAATGGCGGAAAAACTACGTACTCATCCCCATAGGGTAAATGGAGAAAATGGAAAGGATACCATATAGATTG
Organism: Neoaliturus tenellus; assembly: GCA_030545055.2. Classification (NCBI taxonomy): domain Eukaryota; kingdom Metazoa; phylum Arthropoda; class Insecta; order Hemiptera; family Cicadellidae; genus Neoaliturus; species Neoaliturus tenellus. The sequence continues at coordinate 283,523 of JAQYXR010000030.1, read as the reverse complement.
ATAAAATTAATTGTTGTTTATATTTACTAAGTAGGGATTTACTTACATTTACTTACAAAACCCATATAGCGGGAAACCTACATACTGAACTCCATGGTTTTCAGGGAGATATAGAATACCTAAATACCTTAATTCCTTCGTAAATTCCTTGAGTACGCACGTTTGCTGTCACGGGGGTATTTAATAATATGTTCAGACTAAAAAGTAAGAAATCAAATAAAGCTGTTTTATCTTAACTAGCAAGAAAGAAGTTAGGAATGACGTCAGTGTTCTTCGGAGTATATGCAGAACCATAAAAATCGTATCAGCGTTAAAACTACTTTGCATGTTAAAGTTTTAAGCATTTTGCAAGAGGTTTTAATGATTTTAAAATGGAATTATTACTTGCATTATTTGGCTTTTATAATCTAAGAGCCATTTAAATACGAATTTATAGACATAAACGTATTTTTTAATAACGCCACTTCCTGGTAAATAGATTCAAATAATTTCAATGATTAGAAATAAAAGTTGTTGGTATTTTTGTTCTCACCTCACATGAATAAATTTAACTTTACAACCGAAATAAATAATTACACCAGCTAAGCCCACTTAATAATAATGTTTCCACTTGATGTGTTTTGTTTAAGCAAACAATTTACTTTGGTTTCATTGAACAATTGATTTTAAACACTGTTAAGTTTAAGATCCAATGAAAAGCTGAATATTTTAATTCTATTCCAGATACTAATAAAATTGTTCTTAATAAATTAATCATCTAACTATCCGGTAGATCACTGGAAATGCATTTGATTCCATTGCAAAATATTATATAATAAAGATAATTAGATATGATTATCTAAAACTATTCTCCAAATTTTTTTATACATACTAAGATTTTTTTTAATAATAGATACTGAGTTAGATTTCAATTGTTTTTGTAATTTTATTAATAAAATTATTTAAACAAGTAATTAACTAAATAATGCGCTATATATTTCAATAAAAAGTATATCAATAACCAATTTCCAAATTTAAAAGTACTAATGCCCTTTTCAATAGAACATGTACCCTAATAACCTCTAACTCCTTCAAACCAAAGTCCACAATCCATGCAAGACGTTGAAAAGCTGCATTTAATCTCTGTCGGTTTGAAGGCGTTTTCCAAAATGCATATATACTTATTACTGTTCTTTCTATCCCTCTAAAAAGATAATAAATAAATATTGGGGAAAACTGTTTGGTAAATACAATACTGTAAAAATTGTTTTGATGTCTGATGATTATCCTACGCACAGGCAGCCAAATGGCCAATCATATAATTAATGTCTTAAAAATATTTATTGGAAGTAACTTCATTCAATTTGTTTTAAGGTAATGAAGAAATTTCAAATCCATATTATTTTTAGCTGTACATATCTCAAATAAAGCGAGCTGTTTTTAACACCTCCTTAACAGCAAAATTTTTGACGCAATGATTCTTTCCTCCTTTTCCCTCAGCTTGTGTGCTTCGTAGGAGAAATCTGTCCATGCCATTAGAAAGGTAGTGAGTGTCTTGTAGATGAGCGGAATCCCATTCTAATTCACATTGGCCCACAGGGCTACGCCCTACAGGCTTTCAAATTTCCATGTTAATCTTATGGATAAAAGGTTATTGATTGGATCACTGCACAACTGTTGTTATAACAAATGTTAGCAAATTAAGAAGAACACATGTTTCAATTTATTTACGTCCAGAAAACCATCAACTGACAATTTCTTCGAATTTCGACCATCGAGCGATATCTATCCTATACTATAATACGAGGAATATCTGAAGGGATGTGTGTTCCACGATCTCGAAATCTAGATTTTGCTTAAAGTTTGCATTAAAGAGTGTTTTGGCCCAAAAATAAGTTTAGAAACACCCTCAACCCCAGGAAAAATCAAATTTGGTCTAAAATTAAGTTTTAAAATTGTAATTTTTAACATTAGTCTTATGGGTTGTTATTTTGGTAACGAAATAACAACGGAATGTAAACAAAAAGAAAGAAACATTAATGTTAAGCAGACTTTTTGAAACAGCTGTTAACTGTGAAGAGGTATAGTTGGTTATTGGTGGAAATTTAATTGCTTTTTTACCTTGACACTATAACAAAAGTGAATAAAAACCAACGAGCAAGGCTCGGTTAACCTGGTACTTGTTTATTAATTAGCAGACTGAAGTCACTATATTAATAGTCACTACTGTCCGGAGATGACTTGTTGGCCAGTGAGGGGGTTGCGGGGTGAGGGGGAAGCTGAAGCATGCCATTGGCCAATACAATTGGCTTTTTGTTTTTGGTTTTTTTTTATTACACCACTTGTTAAGCTATCAACAAAACCAAAAACATACAGTTTCCCTACAATGTTTTCTTTTATTTTGCAGTCAGCTGTCTTCACTACATTGAATTAGGCTAGTTGGTTTGTCAACAAAGATAATTGTTTACATTTTTTAGCAAAATTTCTTCATGTAGAATAGTACAATCTAAGTTTGTTTTTACTCCTTAGTTAACCAAAAGACCGCTAGGTTTTGAATGTAAATCTAAATTTCCCCTCGCCCCCCAACCCCCTCAGTGGCCAACAAGTCATCTCCCGATCCCGACAAGCATATCTCGTCACTAGTCCGGAAAGTGGTTATCGGTGCAAGATCGAGTTTCAAGTATGAGGCGAAGCCGAGTACTTGAATTCGATCGAGCACCGATATACCACTTTCGGACGAGTTACGAACAGTACTTTTCATCATGGAGTACTTTAATAAATTTACAGTTTGGATAAAAATTCATAAATTTTAACCTCTATACCCCATCTTACGTTGTTATTTGTTCATCTTGTATTTGAACTATTTACAGCTGTTATTAAAAATAAAAATAAATTAACTTGTTTAGTATGATTTGTCAGAGTGGCTTAAAAAATGGAGAATAAAAGTGAATGAAGACAAATCAACTCACGTGACTTTCACAACGAGATTTGACACGTGTCCTCCAGTGACCCTAAATAATGTCCAAATTCCCCAAACAAATGAGGTTAAATACTTAGGAATGATTCTTGATCGGAGATTAACATGGAAAAATCACATTTGGAACAAAAGAATGTCACTAAATTTAAAATTCAAAAATCTTTCTTGGCTGCTAAACAAACGATCTAAATTAACTACAGAAAATAAACTTTTACTGTACAAAGTCATCTTGAAACCTATTTGGACGTATGGCATCCAACTTTGGGGAACAACAAGCAACTCTAACATTGAAATAATTCAAAGATTTCAGTCTAAAGCTTTGCGAAACATCCTTCAAGCACCTTGGTTTGTGAATAATGAAATCCTCCATAGAGACAGCTGCATTTCAACCGTCAAAGAAGAAATAACCAAATTCAGTTTAAAGTACCAGTCCAGACTTGAAAATCATCCCAATCACCTGGCTCTAAATCTATTGGACAACAGCACTGCTACTTACAGGCTTAAACGATTCCACATTTTAGATTTGACTACAAGATTTTGTTAAGTAAATTGTTGATTTAGTTCTCCTTTTGTGTTAAGTTAACGCAATTGTTTATGTTAAGTCTGTCAGTGGATAGATTTTAACTCATGTCTTTATGTTTATCATATTTACTTAATGTTCAAAATTGTGAACAGATTGTAAATTAAATAAAGTTAGAAAAAAAAAAACTTGTTTAGTGTCCCGAAAACCACTGTTTCGCGGTCTAGTCCCGAAAACTTTGTTTACCAACACGTTTATACAACCCACCGGGAATCAACTAGTTTCGATCACAGCTGACCGTTCCGAAAACAACGTTTATCGCAATGGTATGATGAAAATAATTTCCTCGCAATTTACGAAAGAGACTTGTCGAACCTTAAGAAAAAGGCGTTTAGCATGAATTGAACGGCTGGAAATGCGCTGGCAACTTTAAAATTTAGAGACATATGGTCTTGCTAATTGAGTATGTGCTGTATAATTGTATTTGTAGACATACATGGAGTAAACTCAATTTTTTTTTGTTTTTTATGAGAGTAAGCGTAGATTAAACAAAAATTAAATGACAAGACCAAAATTAAAAAAATATCTTAACTCAATATGAAGTAGGCCTTCGGTAACTTGGTTGGGTTCCCAGGTCTACACAAGAACCAAACCAAATAATAACAGTGTGAAAACAACCCTATTCGGAATAAGTGTACATGTTGAAAGTTGTAACATGAAAGTAAAAGTCGTTACCTACTCGATCAACAAAATCGTTCTGATTTGTCGATCCACGTACGAGTATTATAACAGATGTCTGCAGAAGTGGTCGTTTTAGCGTGTTTTAGTATTATTGAAAACATTGTATGATATGTTTGCGTGTATGTATCACCATCCCAACCACTCTCGTGTATAAGTTAAATGTGTGTTTTATAACACTCAAGGTGTATTTTAGAGTTATAGAAACAGCACAATCAATAAAATATGTACACAACATCTATCCCGCCCCTTTTGTAAACTGTCACGTATACCCAATAATTAATTTACATTTTCTTTTCACTAGAGTGTTCCCCTTTTCATTAGTTCCTCCTTGAAGAAGTTTCAGAACTTGGTTTTCAGACGACTTGATAAAATGTAATTAAAAGCGGGAAGTTATGATGTTATTCAATAATTATTTGCATTCTATCCCCAACAAATGAGGAATTTCATTTTAAGTGAATCAGTCTAATTATAGTTTATACAAAGATTGTGCGTCATGAAGGCCCTTAAGCCTCGAGTGTAATGTAAATATCTCATTCATCTACAGGCTGAATGCAATCGTTGCACGCACTACTTTATCTTCCACCAACTTACTGCAAATTGCATTAATAAATGTGTTGAAATTTTTTATTTTTTGGCCACCCAACAAAACGTAGATACACAGATGTCGCATGTACAAATCATAGCTTTCAAATATATATTATCACACATTTCTTAAGGTTTGACGCATAATGGAACAAAAGAGTTATAGTAATGGAACAATTAGCAGAACAATGCCGATGTAAATGCGAGTGATCGGAGCGAACGAGCTCTTCTTGAATAGAAACAAGTCTTTTTGCACATGACATTTTAGCGCCACCGTCTCTTATTGGTATTACTACAAAGGATTGTTTAATTTGACCAAGCAAATGTCGGAACCAGGTACTTTCTATTGAAGCACTATTGTACTTTCGTTAAATGTTGAGATCTCATTGGTCTAGAACCTGAATTATTTTAATGTGAAACCTAAACTCTTAGGACTTTACTAACCAATGGGGTTTAATTTGGTTTAATAATGTACCTCTTTGTGATATTATTTGTAATATCATTACTGGCGATTATTACAACAGTCGTAGTTAAAGTTCGTATCAATCAAACATTTCACTACACCCCGTTGCAAATTAATGTGTGGTCGAAAGACACAATTTTATATCCCATCACGGGACAAAGTCCCTCTCTATGGTCCTGAGTTTCACTTTTTTCTTTACAGACCGCGGTTATTAAAGTAAATCTTTTTACATCTCAACCGTCAAAATAATTTGTTTACGAAAAACTAAATCATTTCATAAAGTGACATGAGAAATTAAACATATTATAATGATTTTCCACGATTCAGATTAATTAGATTAATGTCAGTAGGAAGCGCGAAAAAGATTTTGGTGAATTTTAATTCACGATTCGACCGCACATAATTTTTGAACGGACTATAATGTTTTATCATAATTAGTTTTTTAGCAAAAACGTTATAAACCAACTTACCTGCAATTGATGTGTGAATGCATGTTACTGACGATTTGTTGAATATTTTCAAGTTGTTTTTATTAGTTTTAATTATTATATTAAACCATTTATCAATCTGTGCCTTCATACAAAAATTTAAAAAATATTATTTTACTGCCTCGACTTTATATTTTAGAAATTCTACTTGCTCCGAAACCCAGTCAATTTGAAATATTAAAGCTTCAAATATAAAAGGAAATACATATTTTTGGGTGCGATCGCTCCCAATTTGCAATGCTTTAAAACGTGATTTATTTTTAAGCCAGGATCTGATCTAGAAATCTGATACTTTTCACAGCACTGCTCAATAGTATAATGTATTTCGGGACCACGTGGGTTTTCAATGGGCAGTGCTGCTGCTACGGCGGGGTGACGAAATTATTACTTCTAGGATGGCGAGGAGGTTCGAGCAAAAACCTCGCCGCTGTAGGTCTAAGGAATTGCCATCTTCGTTGATTTCTATTCCCGATGGGTTGAGTAAACAGTCCGGAAAATAGTATATTTCGTCACTAGTCCGGAAAGTGGTCTTTATCGGTGCAAGATCGAGTTTCAAGTACGAGGCGAAGCCGAGTACTTGAATGCGATCGAGCACCGATATACCACTTTCGGACGAGTTACGAACAGTACTTTTCATCATACCACTTTTAATAAATTTACAGTTTGGATAAAAATAAATAAATTTTAACCTATATACCCCCTCTTACGTTGTTATTTGTTTATCTTGTATTTGAACTATTTACAACTAAACAATCAGCTGTTTGACATTTATATATTGGAGTCAACGAGGTTTAAGTTACTGTAAGCAGAATAGTAGCGCTAGTGGTGTCAAACATTGGAAGTTTTTTTCCGGCCTAGTCCCGAAAACCACTGTTTCGAGGTCTAGTCCCGAAAACTTTGTTTACCAACACGTTTATACAACCCACCGGGAATCAACTAGTTTCGATCACAGCTGACCGTTCCGAAAACAACGTTTATCGCAATGGTATGATGAAATAGTAGTTTTCGGGACTACTAAACAAAATAATTACTTTTTAATTGAGTAGGCCAGTGGCAAAAGTCGTTAATTCCAATCTTTTTCGAAATTGAAATTTATAGTTGCTATGGAATCGTCATGTTGACAGCTATCGTTTCAGCCAATATAAAGTACAAAACCTGTTATATCTGAGTTAAAATCAACATTGAAATACGTACCAATTTCCAAAAGCTGTTAAATCCTTCAAGGCTACAGATACAAGACTCGTTAAATCCAACTACCATGTTTTCAGTTTCTAAAGCTGTTAAATCCCAATCATTTAAATGGCTGCTTCAAACAAACAGATGCAAACGCTGTTATTTCCATGTTTCAACTGTTCCTCTAACATAGATTTTGATTTTATTTATTTGCTTACTCTATGGGGCTTATTCAGTATTCCCAACAAATCTATCTCTATGTAAATAATTTTAATTTTGTTATTGACAGTCTGTTGTTTGGGGTTTGTTTTGATTGAAGCAGTTGCATTGAAGCATGCAGTTTTATACTATCTGACACAGATGCCCTGCTTTTAACAGGTTTTGCATCTTGAGCCTAAACAAAAATGGCCTCTCATGCCGTTATTTCCATTTACAGATGCAAAACCTGTTAAAATAAAACTATTTAAGTAAATAACTCAATTAACTAATAGTTGTAATTATAGAGCCTATAATAAAGTAAAAAAGCCTATTTTTACATAATTTTTTTAAAAAAATTCTAAGGTTCTGCCTCAATAAACATTATTTTAATCAGTTTTTCTGGATTTCCCTAAAATTTTGAAATCTGGATTTAACGACTTTTGCCACTGGCCTACTCAATTGTACAACAGCTGAAAACAGTTCAAATACAAGACAAACAAATAACAACTTAAGAGGTGGGATATAGGTGAAATTTTAAACTTTTATCCCAATTGTATTAATTTAAGGTGATATGAAGAAAAGTACTGTAACTCGTCCGAAAGTGGTATACCGGTGCTCGATCGAATTCAAATAATCGTCTTCGCGTCATGCTTGAAACTCGATGTTGCACCAGTAACTACCACTTTCCGGACTAGTGACGAAATGTAATATTTTCTTAAATATATCTGCCTGGAGGCCAAGCATTTTCCTGGTAAAATTAAACAATTCTTAGTACCAGTAAAAAGGGATAAGAATAATATCTTACTGATTAGAATAATATCAGTAAGAAACGGCGAGCTAAAATGCCAAGTGCAAAAGAGCAACTCCATAAGACCAAAGTTAAAATTCTTAGAATTTCTATTACAAAATTTCTATACAAAATAAGAGTTTTCCCAGTGAGCAGCCATACATACTATTTTTTCCAGAATTAATATATTTTCAAATTTTGAAGACAACTCAAGCCGTTTTTTATATCCGTGTGCATATATACATAAAAATATACCTTACTCGAATTAAAGTATAAATAAAATGGTACCGTGTCTAGGATGTAGGATGAATTCGTAAATTTACTTAAAATAGAGTTTATTATTTCCAAATTTGTACAAATAATACTAGTCTATATCATTACAATGGTGATGAACATGTACAATGAAATTGAGTGGATGAAAAAATACATTAGATGTAATTGACAAATCAAATGCACAAGTTGTTCGTACATGTATTGAAATCAGCTTTAGCAAAATAACTACGTATAAAAGTCACAAAATCTAGCATGAAGCTAATTCTAAAACTACAATTCACAACAATAAATACATAACATAAAATTTAATCCATTACAAATATGATTGTTCTTTTATGAACAACTGTGATAATAACATGATTGTTATTAAAAATAAAACACTGTTGTTATTTTCACACAAGTCAAGTCACAATCAACAGTCTTTTCATAGTCTTCTTCGTTTTTCCCCTAAATATGTACACTTGATAGGTTGCTATAATCTTTATTTTTGGCAGTGTGCACGTGAATTTTTATACTTAGGAACCCCTCCCTCCCTGGGCCCTCTTTTTAGGGTCTCTGTGTTTGTTAAGAAAATATTCTAATTATAGATATACATATTTGAAATAAAACTTTCAATATATATGTTTATAGCATTGCAAAATACAAGAGAAATGTACGGGAGGAGTAAGTGTTCAACGTGGCAACGCCGCTCGTTGCAGGCGACGCTAGCTCTATCTGTTGTCGACGGGAGTAATCTTGGGATGAAGAAGACTGAGGTGCTGCAGTCTGGTGGAGGCCTCGGACTTGTTGAGGGTAAACACAGATCAAGCGAGCCCGTCCTCACTCTTGCCGTCGAGCCTCTTGAGCTGCGACACACATGACAGGTTAGAGCAAGGCTTTGTAGATAACAAATACAGGTGGAAACATAATAGTAGTAGGTCTAAACATGGTTTATTTTTAATGTACTGTACTGGGGTCTAGCTGACAATCAATTAATACAAATATTCACATATTAGCCTATAGAAGGGCGAATATTTACCCTTTCTTTTATTTTAGTCGAGGCAATTCTTTTATTTTAGACCTTTCTTTTTTTAAGATGCAATTAGGAAAACCAAGGGTTGTTTTTGACTAGTTAACTTTCTTGCAAATAAACATAAGGATTTGTATTTACGTTATGTACTTGAAAGAAATTTTATTTTTTAGTGATGAAAATTTTTACTGAAGGTTATCAATATTTTTGTGTTTCCGAACAAAGTAATGTTAATGTATTTGAACATTTTCCTGAAATTAGTAACATAATTATTTGTATTTAAACAGATCAAACTGTAGTTTTACTATGTTCAAAACCTTTTTTTTAAAAGGTTAACTTTTTGCTCGGGTCAATAAACAATTTGGACAGACACACATTATCAGCTGCTAACCTGAGTCTTGACGAGGTCCACGATAGAACCCTTTAATTCACTCAGGCCTTTAAACTGAAACATTGTCGTTAAATCTTTAATTAAAGTACTCGTAGAAGCTCCAGAACAATAAGCCAAGCGAGCAAAAAAGAGCAATGTTTTACAAGGCTTTTTTTGATAAAATGTTTCAAATAGGATTTATATGTTACATTATATTGAAACATTAGGCCTAAATGTAATTTTTTTTAGTGATATAATAATAATTATAATTATTATTACTATTATTTAAATACTTGGTTTAGCTGATAGTGTAGCAAGAAAAGGTAGCACATTATTATTTTACTCAATTAATTGAAGTATTTAATATGATTCTAAGTATTTTCTTTACAATCCAGTATTTGCGTTTCATTTAATCAATAAAGACATAATAAAATAATACAAGAATCCACAAACCTGTTTTTTTCATTATGTTAATTTTTTCGTCTCTATTACTGTTTTGTATCAAACATTTATTTTCATTGAATGACACTATATTTAACAAAAGTATTAGAATTTGATCACAGGTCTCAGCTCTATAAAAAAATTACCGGCAAGCACATAATATAAAAAATCAACTTTTACTACAACACTGATACATCACAAGTGTTTAATTGAAGCAAGCGTGTATAACATATAACATTTAAAGATAAAATACATAAACTACAACAAATAAAAAATTATCTCTTTAGTTTTAGTTACACCTAAAAGTGAGCATGGTATATGGATTACAAACAATCATCAATTGTGAAATTAAATTCTATTGTTTCGTATAGTCAGTTATGGGAATGTATTTAATAATACAAAAATTAAAAGTGGATTTTGAGTGTTTTTTACAGATTAACAGGCCTTAGTAGAAAATTAAAGTTATACCAAATCTATTATCTGCCTTAGGCAAAAGCGAATGTAATTCTTAAAACAATATGATATAGGGTTAGTATTGGAGAAACAAAGCAAAAATTATCCGATGACTAATGAATGTATATAAGAAGAAAATTAATTGTTCGCATAAAAGCCATTTTCCAATGCATGGTAAAATAACTTAAATGATCATTTTTTAACCTTTTTTCACGATCCAAACTATTTAAACAGGGTAATAATAACCTAGCTAGAAACCCTAAACAAGATTCGCCTCAAATTCACATTCAGTATGGAAATAAAGGTTTCCTATTTGACAAATCCATCATCAATATCAAACCTAAAATTTAATATACATGATGACCACTGGAGTAAACCTTTCATGTAAACACTAATTGTAGATCATTAAAGTATTTAATGCATCATGAGTTATAACCAAACAAAGCTCAGTTACCGATGTTGAAATAACAAAATGTCATTTTTTAAGCATGCATTATGTATAAGAAGATAATAAATATCCGCAGAAAAACGCGTTTTTGGTAAAATGTTTAAAAAAGATCCTAAACTGATTCGAGACTTTTATTTTTCTCCAGAAATTTCTAGATAATAGAAGTCTAAGAAGATATTGAGCCAAAACTGTTATCCTAAACACCTAATCCCTTTCGTCATCAATGTGTTTTCGCCATAGGAAGTTCTGTTACTTATTCATTATTATTTAATATGTTCTATCTACAATCCAAAAACTTTTCTTCTAGTCACTCCTGAGGATAAAATTGTCAGCCTATAAATTTACAGCCTGAGACTTGAAATGAGTCTTATGATAATGAAAACAATGGTGACCATCAATATTGTAAGAACTACGACACGATGTACGAGTGCCGAGTGAGGGGCGAGATGCGTGGTGTTACGGCCTGCCACCCAGTTAGGTCAAGAGACTGTCTGTTACCCTCATGTACGGGCCCGAACGCCTCGCAGTACCTCTTTCTCCTCCGCGTGGACGGCGGAGTACTCGGCGTGGGGTGCCTGGAACACGTTGGTGTACAGGAGGCCGGCCGCCACTCCACCCAGGATCGGGCCCACCCAGTAGATCTGCCAGGAACAGACAAACAAAATCATTTTATTACTACAAATAATGAATATGCTACATGTTTGTTTGTTTGTTTTTTTTTTTTCAAGGAACTTCTCCTAAAGTTATCGAGCAAGCAAGTTCGTTATTTTCTGATTTGATTGACATTGCTAAATAAATAAATTTATTTTCAAGTTTAACATCTGCACAGAAAAAAAACAGTATCTATTGTACACCAGCAAGAACATCTATCTAGTAAAAAAAAAAATAAAAAAAAAAAAAAAACTTAAGAAATCCTAGCTTTTTTAAACTGTACAATATCAACCTGATGTTTTAAAGCATCGTTATTGAAGAAATACTTGCAACCGGATCCCATGTTAATCTATGTCACGAATCAAACTGGAGACCCATAGATTAAGAAGCTAGATTACATGTTATACCCATAATAAATATTATTTTGGCATATTATTAGTCAGTGTTAGAACTATACCTAAAGATGTAAAAAATATACTTTTAAAACAATATAACAAATCCCCATAAAAGAGGAATTTGAGCGTTCACCAAGAGAACAAAATATAATCTATGGTTCAACAATCCCAAAACACTATTTTATGTTGCGGGTATCAGTGGTATTTTAAATTTTGATCAATACTTGTAAGTTTGTATGTTATAATATACTAGAGATCGCCTCATGATCGAAATTCGATCAAAGTTTCAGTTGATCCCTAAGGCCGGTTCCTACGTGGGCGACAGATGCGACACGACGAGAGCGACTGGAGCGACACCAGCGACAAGCTTGCATCGCCATAACGTTATACATTGTAAATTGTTGTCGCTCCTGTCGCCCACTTAGAACGATCCAATGCTTATACATTTGTTTGAAATTTCGTCGCTCTCGTCGCGTCGCATCTGTCGCCCACGTAGGAACCGGCCTAAGAAGCTTAAAAACATTTTAGAACTAAAACATCTGTTCTTCCTAATTTTCTAGCAGTTGTTTTTACAACAGCTGTCTAATGATTCATTCAATTCTTCTTTCTGCATAAGATTAACATTGGAACTTTGAAAGGCTGTGGGGCGTAGCCCTGGAGTCCGATGTGAATTAGAATGTGATTCTGCTCATCTACAGGACTATACCTTTCTAACGGTATGCTCGGATTTATCCTACGATGCAAACGAGCTGAGAAAAAAGGAGGAAACGAAACATGCTTGTGTATTAATATATAGATTTTTAATAAAGAAGTTAAATTTATCATTTCAAATAAATGTATCTTTCATCGACATCCATCCTTATAAGATTTCAAAGGTTTCAAATGGAGGGAAACTTAGCCTGAAGGCCACTCACCCAGTGGTTGCCCCATCCAGAGGATACAACAGCTGATCCAAAGCTACGAGCGGGGTTCATGCTAGAACCGGTGTAGTCAACCTACAATAGAAAATAATAAACATTAAGTGCTTAGTTTTAAATTATTTAAACTTTTTTTTACAGTTAATAAGCTAATAACATAAACATGTTAAAATGTGATCATTGTGTAAATAAATATCAGCTTGAGATAAAGAAATATCCGACGCAAAACTGACTAGTGGTACTGTACTTTTCTTCATTTGTGAAAGGTTCCTCTCTTCGCCACCAGAGCGCTAGCAACCAACACGTCGATAACAGAGTGACTGCTAGCGCTGTAGTGGCAGAGTTTCAAGCGCAACGGAATCTTCTTTATCAAAGTTTAATAACTAAGTAAATAATGAATAGACTCGCCTACGGCTCGATGGGGGCTCCGCCCCCATGCCCCCTTAGGCGTTGCCCTAAATTTGTAGAATAATTAAAAGTCAAGTATGTAATAAGTTAGTTCCACGGAAGAGCTATACGTTGAAGACAGTAACAAAAAGGTTTAATACACAAAATTCACAATCAATAGTAAAAAAAGCTTTGAAAAACTCCTATGAATCGGTTTTAGTACCCCTTCGTATTTAAAATTCGCTAACAAGATTTTAACTGCGAAATGATAATAATTTACGTAATATATGTAAATATTCTAGGTAAATATTTCTAGGTTATGCTGGATGTAGGGTCCACCGCCTAATTGGTTACCCCAATTCCGTAATTACTATAAAAATTACTATAAAACTCTCATGCAATGAGGCTAGTTGAGGGCTCCACTCCAATACCACTCATTGTGTTCGCTGAATAACCTACGGCTCTTCGTTTAAATCCCCTTCTTAGTTCCCCTTATTTCAATATAAAAATAAAAATAAAAATAAAAAAATTGAGAGTTGTGAAATAATACTTAACTATGTATTATTCTAAGTATTACGATCAGAATTGTATGTGTAAAAAAATATTGGAGATACTATTATGATAACTTATGACTGGAGTGTATTTCAGAAAGAATGGAAGTGGGGAAAAATATCTGTTTTGATGGAAATAGGTTGTACCACAAAACAGGAAGGCAAAAGAACGATATTTGTAGTTTAATAAATATATTGGCATTCATTACAATTCCTTCATTTCAGTTTTTAATGGTGTAAAACTTTAAAATTTACCTAATTTCCTAAAATATAACTGTCAAGGCAAATAAAAAAAACTTCAAGCTTCTAAATACAATAATACAGTAGTTACTAACAAAAGTATGTTAAATAATGGTTAAAATATTAAAATTACCATACACATCAAAGGACGTATGTTTTAGCCGTAGGACCAGGTCAGTAAATAACAATCAAAGTAAAACAATCAGTTGCTTGATATAGCAATTCGTTCCGACTCACAGTCAAAAGAAGAATACGTGATATTGAAAATCACCATGATAATTTTTAAGTTTGATAATTTAATTGATATTGGTACTGTGCTAGATATGTCTATGTGCAAAGTGAAGGTTCTGAGTAAAATATTATAGTAGTTGTAAAATTACATCTACATCGGGTAAAATTCCCCGCAAAAATAAATAAACATTTAATTATGTTCAAATGTGTGGACTGGGGGGCAAAAATTCATAGAACCAAACTTGTAGTAACTTGAAAGATGTTCGCGAAGATTGCCTCAGATGTTATAATTTGGCCGCTAGAGTAGAAAAAAATAATGTCATATTTATTTTGGGTAAAAATGTTTGGTCGCTAAATTTTGAAATCAGATAGTTTTTTGGGGCAGGAAATAAAAAAGCTTTTTTTATTTTAAATGAAAATACTGTACTGCCACCTTTTTAAATTAAACATTAACTTAGTACGCACTAAAAGATAAATCAATTGTGTATTCTGCTATTTTAGTTAAAATTTTTGTTGAATTGTAAAATTTAAATTAGCATGCTATCAGGTAAAGTCAATGATGTACTTGCTAATGAGTCCGTTAATAATTAAGTGCCATCCCAAATAAAGAACCAATTTTTGGGAGGACTATCGTGCAAATGTGATACTGTCTTACCGGGTGTCCCATACCAACCTTGCATCTCTTTTAAAATTGTACAAAAAAAAACAAACAAACAAACAAATAGTGCCGTTATAGGTAAACATATTTTGCTCTGTTGATTGACACTGATTTCAATACAGAGAGGACCAGACGTTATTTTGAAGCAACTTTTAAATTTAATATTTAAAAACCCTAATCATACTGATTTAGAATAATAAATAGCATGATATTATTTTTTTTAACTGGGGGAAATTTAACATGTATTATGTCTGAACATTTTACATATAACAGAACTTACCAAACATGTAAATGTCTAAGAACCTCATTTAAAATAATATTCCATCATAAAACATCAATTATCACGTGATTAGTTTTACTAAACATTTAAATACATGTTCATTAATCTCCGTCATGTTGTAAATTTAATATAAAAACATTTTGGACCAAACTGACAATTTTGTTGGAAACGTATTTAAAAGAGTCTAAGACATTTTTGTGCCGAGACATTTTTGCTTAAAATTCAAATTTCAACCTCAAATATTCAATAAACTGCTAACATTACGCGTACAAGATCAAATTGTAAAGTTTTCTTAAAAACCGTGTAAAACTAAAAAAAATTATTTAAAGTGAGAGTTTGTATTTGACATCAGTGACTTCCGGTCTGGAGAGGTAATTTCAGATACACCCTTTGAAATTACTTTGAAAGTACTTTGAAATTACTCTCGGTGAATAGACCGCTTTTCCTATAAAGGCACAATTGGTTAATGTTATAAAATTTCTTAAAAAGGGTGTTTCGGTAATCCGCGACTTCCAGTATGTTGGCAATTTTCTCAGTAATACAGGTCGGTAAGTTTAGTTCTCGCTTGGGAATCACTCTGTAGTAAGTGATATATAGGAGATCTACTTTACCGACATTTGACGAATTTCTGATACCCCGATGAGTGAGTGAATGAGTGAGTGAGTTACACATTCGGGAGTATATAATTTAGATATTTAATTACTTAATCAGTATATATTTCATTGCAATTTACTTAAAAAAAATAACTGAGTGTACGGAGTACTGTCCCAATCTTAAACGTGTTTTTTCAAAACATTAGTATTAGGATAAAAATTAAGGAAGCTTAAAAACAATAAACATTTATTTTTACTGTACTTGAATAGTTATTTTTATTGATCAGTTTAGATTCTGAAAAGATTTTTTGTTTTTTTGTCAGGGAATCCAGGGACAACACAATACACAGTAAACTGATACGCAATAAATTAATATTCACTGCATTTTTAAACGAATTTTCTAACTTTAAATTATAAAATTCATTAGTTAGCCAAAAATTAAACCTTTACTTAATTGTTTTATGAATGATGCAATGCATGAATTTCTATTTTTGTGATGGTAGCTCTACCAATTATTGTTTAATTGCTATTAAAATTAAAATTATTTGCAATGTAAAGTTTTATTCAAAACTTACTAAAAATATTCGATTATGGTACGAGTTATGCGTTTCAAAATTTAGATAAATATGTGATTTCATTTTAAGCTAAAATTACTTTAAAAAGTACTTTCTGATCCAGCAATTTTTTTGAGACAAGGGTTTGTGGCATTGTAATTTACTAATTAAAAATTTCAATCGGACATGAATATCAGAAATTATTTTTGAAGATTTTTTGCTTTCTCTTCGTGGGTCATTCATGATTTGTTGGCATGTTCTAGTTACTTTTATTTTATATTTATGTGATGCAGAACTCAATTCAAAAGAAATTGGCCTTCCAAAATAGTTTTGGATTTTCAACCAGACTTTTTGCTTTTATCACCATACCAACAAGGTATACTTTGGTGTAGAGTTTTATTGAGCATGATTGATGTTTGGCACTCACGCAGGCGAGGTGACCGAGGGCGACGGTGAGCCCGATGACCAGCGCGGCCGGGGTTTTGTCGTTGGCCTTGTTGGGGTCGATG
Organism: Neoaliturus tenellus; assembly: GCA_030545055.2. Lineage (NCBI taxonomy): Eukaryota > Metazoa > Arthropoda > Insecta > Hemiptera > Cicadellidae > Neoaliturus > Neoaliturus tenellus. The sequence continues at coordinate 266,655 of JAQYXR010000030.1, read as the reverse complement.
ACGCCGTAGACGACGATCACCAGCACGAAGCCGAGGAAGAACTCGATGCCCAGCCCCTGGGTGACGGTCATGTCAGCCTGCAGCGCGGTGTTGCCCAGCGCTCCGTGGTACGGCTCGGGGGTCAGCGCCTGTGCCAGGGCAAAGAGATTATTGGGGACTAGGACATTGAAGACAGTGAAATTTATTGAAACAGAAAGTGGTGAAACAGCATTTTATTTAGTTTTGTTTATATGAAAGACTATAGCACATTATAGAGTGACAATCAAGTCTGGAACCAATCAAATACCTTCAAAACCCAAGCTTACACGTCATTGTTGGAGACAGAAACCTTCTTAGTCGACCTACTTCCGGTGGAAGGCCTACGAGAACAAGTTCAAGAATCATAAAATAAAGCATAGGATTATCAAATTAAAGGCCTTGTGAATGAGGTACGTGTCACTAAAGCTCTTTTACCGAGGTGGAGATAGCGTTCAATCAAACTTTACAATAAAATAATATTATGTAATACTTAAAATGTAATACCCCCGATATACCCAAATTTTTATTTTTTTATTTATAGAATGTTAATGTTCTGTAAGATGTGAAAAAGCAAGTAAAGTTTTCTCTAAGACTTTCTTGGGAAACAACCCTTGAAGGAAGTTGTAATAAAAACTTATTTAGCCTTCGTCATATCATAAGCAATTCTTTGTAATTTAGAGCAACATGCCACAAATCCGACCCCAAAAGGTCCAGTATCCAAAAACATTTTTTATGGTAAGTTTGATAAGTTGATAAGTTTAATTGAATGCCATTTCCTTTTCTGTCAACAATTTGAAGTGCAGTTTGTGGCACTGAAATCTACTAGGTTAGAACTCTAATTTGACATAAGAATACCAACCTATGCTTATTTTAAAGATTTTTTACCTCGTGTTCTTAAAAGGTCGTATTAACATTATATGATTATTATATTAAGCTCGTATTATATATCAATCACCCTTTATGCATAGTATATTGTTTGTGTAATTTAAATATTTAAATTAAATTGGATAAAAACTATAAACAGTTCTCTAGTTAGGAAATAGTTTTATACAATTAAGGATTAGATTGGATAAAAATAATTCACATCTAAGGAATTCGTATTGCAAAATTACTTCCCTTTCTCCATTTAAAACAATAAAAGTACAGTATTGTAGACAGACAATAAAAGTAGTTGTTTATAAAAAAGATTTCCTTCATAAATGTTAATCCTTATATTTGATTTATTCCTGATAGAGATATATTAATTTGAATGGGATGTTGGTGGGTTATTTATAGTAACAACAACGATGTAGCCTTCATCCACTTGTTGTATCGACTGGTTTCTCTCAGTTCTTGAAAGATGAGGTAACTCTTCGAGAATGTTCCACTTGTATATTTTATCTTGCACATGCAATCATCAAGGTCAGGCAATGACAGACATATTTACTTAGGCTAATAATTTATGACTTACTGATGATGCAATGATTATAATGAACTTTATAATTACTTTGAATTTAAAAAAAGACAAAATATTTGACAAAAAATTTTATTCTAAGATATGATTAGTAAATAAAACTAAAGATCGCCGCCTCCTGGTTGAAATTCAACCAACATTTTTTCAGTTCATCTGGACTGTCTGGACTAGTGATGTGCGATACGGTCGTGTATCGCGATACGGCGATACGATACGTATCGGAGCCATATATCGTATCGGCCGTATCGTATCGGTCCAGTGTATCGCGATACGCGTATCGTATCGGCCAAAATATCGCATGAACGATACGTATCGTATTATTTTCAACAAAGCAGTTAAAAAAAGGGTTTAGCCATTGATTTTAGATAATAATTTGCTATTATTGTAATGAGACAGACAATCAAAGGTTTTAGGTCAACATTATTATTGTTTAAAATGAGTACTCAAAATAAATAAAATATTTTTATTGTCATGCTCATTCATATCTTGGCTGTATCCTATCTGTCAAATCTTACTTGTAAACTTGTTTTATCTCCTCCATTGAACTGAGCAATTTAAGCTACAGAAGATAGGACATGGAGTTCTGTTTATTTAATGGTAAAATAAGTCATTTGATGCAGCTAAAATTATTTTCTTCTGGGTATCGTGGTTGCATGGTAAAAAAAAAACAATATCGCGGGAAAAAGTATCGTTTTTCTATGTGCCGATACAAAATCGAATATCGTTTTTGGCGATACGATACGTATCGTTTCCAAAATATCGTATCGAAATATCGTATCGCCCCTCCTCGTATCGCGATATTCCGATACGATACGATACGTATCGCACATCACTAGTCTGGACCAAATAATTAGTTAAAACCATATTATGTTATAACTGGAACATCTAATCTTCCTGATTTGCAATAATTTGTTATTACAACAGCTATCTAATAATTCCTTCAATTATCTTCTCCCATAAGATTAACATTGAAACTTTGAGAGCCTGTAGGGCGTAGCCCTGGGGACCGGTGTGAATTAAAACGCGATTCTGCTCATCTACATCACCTTTCTAACAGTATGCGCGGATTTCTTCTACGATGCACACAAGCTGAGAAAAAAGGAGGATAGAAACATGCTTGTCTATTAATACATAGATAATCTGAGCCAGTTTTAAACAAAAGAACTTATTTCAAATATATTTCAATTATGAACTTCTAAACCTAATAAACGTTTACCGTGTTAACTCATAAAAGGCTTGACTCTCTGAATCAACAAGCGACACATTACGCCCACTAGAAAATTGACAGCTGAAGTAGGATGTTAAACGATTGGTTATAAACACTAATAATAACTCCTATACGTGACCGATGAATGACTGAAATTAAAACTAGGCGGTACAATAATTATTGATTACAGTCCACAAGCCCCATGACAATGCCAATAAAAAAATACTGACTGAAGATAACCACTTATACGTACTGCATATTAATTGTGAACGCACAGGAAACTTGCCAAGAAATAGCAACTGTTTTGTATTTTACTGTACGAGGTTAGTTTTCCAACAGTTTTATCAAATAAAATATGGTATTAAGTCGAATAAATTTCGTAGGTGCAATATCTTTTTTTGCTCTGAAATGTTATTGGAATCGCCTATTATCAAAATTATTATCTTCTTTGTCCTCTGCCGAGTTTCAACCTCCTTCCTTCCCTAGACATCGTGCCACGTTTGAACGATTGAACCTACCTTAACGACAGCGGATCCAGCCACGGCTCCGATGCACTGCGCCACCACGTACAAGATGCCCCTGATGATGGACACCCTGCCTCCAGCGATCAGACCGAACGTCACCGCGGGGTTGATGTGGCACCCGCTCACGTGGCCGATAGCCTGCGACACATCATCAATCATCAGATATCATCATCAACAATCACAACAACAACCAAAACAATATCATCATCAACATGATCATCAACAAAATCATCATAGTCATCATCATTGTCGTCACTTTCACCAGAAGTTATCGTCATCAGAACTTAGACAATGAATAATCTGCTTAAAGCTAAAATCATAAAGAAACATATAGACTAGAGAGACACTACTTATAGTTACTACATACTTATAGTACTTATAGTACTACATATAGTTTGTAAGGAAAATTACTGAATAAACACAGCAACAATGATAGTTAATTTTAAACATATATTTATCTCTCATACACGTATCATCATATAACGTCCCTCATGTCTCCAGGGTAGGCCTATCATTCCGAAGATTAACAGTGAAAAAGTAAAAGCACTGTGTAAAGAGTTAAATATGTTTGTGATGACATGTTTTAAAATAACTCGTTAATTTAAGGTTTTAGGGTAACGAATCATTTGACTAGACAATTCAAAAGTATCCGTTTCTCTTTTGACTGAAATAAACATTGTATAAGTAAAAATAACCAACGCAATATAATTTACTAGTCGGCCCAGTCTTCAAAGACTGCTCCCATTGTTTCCAAACAATTTCGCCTTTGCCTGTAGGCCTAAGTAATTGGGTTAAGAAATCCGCTGCTGGAAAAACTGTTGTGTAAATATTAGCATCGTCTGAAAACTGATATGTGTCCAGATCCCTGCCTAATAATCAATATGGGTTCTGTGCATATTTATTTTTAAACTAATCAATATTACACTTAGGAAGTTTATTAACTTGTTACCTTTCAAACCACTATTTAAAATATATAGACTTCATTTAGAATGTTTAGTATGGTGACATAGGATCATTTTCTAGTATGATTTTATAGACTAATAATAGATTATTTTTATGGAAAAAAACATCTATTATTTTTTTTTTTTAGAAAAAATAATAGATTATTTTTATGGAGTAAAAATAATTTGTTTGGGCAAGACAATGAAAAAGTATATTAAACTAATTCACTTTAAGTCAACGTCAAAACCCCTTTGAGGAAAATAACTTTAGATGAAAATTAGAATTATTACTTTGTTTAAAGAACATTTAAGTTTAATGTAGGACATAAATAACTTTACAAAGTAATCTATATACATTTATAACTGCGTTAAATATATGCTACTGTGTCAAAATAAAACTGGTTGTAAGCGATAGGACTAGAATTTGAGCACACGGTGGTGGGAAACTATTGTAGCGTAACTCTACCCGTAACCTCAACCTCTAAACCGGTAGCGGGTCAACGACCCTTCTTCAATTCCATTGTCGAAAATCCGTGTTAATTTAAGGCGTCCTTCCTCCAAGTTACGGTTTGATGGTAGACCTGCTAGGCGTATTATCATCTGTTGATAGGAGGAACAGGCTTTGTAGGACAAACAATTAACCTACCGCTAACATTATCTAGTGTAGATAATTGCTTCACTCTTTTCTTTTGTCCTATGTGAGTACGTAGTTCAGAATTAATTTCTCGTTGAAATAAGGTCATTCAATTTTTCTTTGAAAATATATACTAAAATAATTAATTTTTATTCATAAACACCTCGGTCCCAAATGTTCAATTTAGTTTGCATCAAAAAAAAAAGAAGATTTTTCACATATTCTTTGATTTGTCCATGTTTTCAGCTAACCATTACATGAAAACAATCTCATAAGAAATTTGGCCTTAAATTTAAAATAATTTCTTTTTAAAATTGTCTATGTTCAATGAATAAATCAATCTTTAGACTTTCATTTTAAAAAAAACCCCATGGTATTTATGATATCCATTTCGCAGGGTATTTTCCGCTCTTAACAATATCACGGGTTTTTCTATATTTTTTTCTTATTTTTTTCAAATGAACGATGGAGTAAAATTAACTATATTTCAATATTAAGTCGTTTAAAGGAATATCACCATGCAATGTTTCTTGACGTTGTTTTTTTTAAGCATTTATAGTAATTGGAAAAAGAAAAAAATGTGGGAGCCGTTACAACACATTTTGTTCACCGCTGACACCATGATAAGACTAGTAGGGAAGTGACAGGTGATAAGAGCTGATAATTCGCCGCGGCCGCCCTGACATGCCTGCTTATCAGTTATCATATAGATAACACAATCTTATTGCGGTTTGGCTTGTTAAGTGCAAAATCGGTATCAGTTGCAACGCCGATTGTCCTAAGCAGACCGAAATCACAAGTGATTGTAGAAGACCGCGATCAAAAATCAGGGACAAAAGATTGGAGCCTGAGATAAGATAGGGCCAAACTTGCCCTATCTTGTTAATAAACTTGATGTTTGGCAAGTTAATAAACTTGCCAAACTCAACATTGTTCTGTAGAAAACTACAGTTATAGTTAAATTTTGAAGAACGCCCGCATTCGCCACAGTTCTCAGATGACCAGATGGTCTCGGGTATACCATGATACATGCGACAGGTCATTAGTACCCCAGCGTTCTGGCAGGTGTCGCCGCTGTCGGTGCCAAATGGCTGTTTTTATTGTGTTCTCAACATTAATAGTGACGGTGATATTTGTGTTTTGTTTTGTTGCAACAACGTGGGACTTATTACTAGCTCTGATGCTTCACAACAGTCTTGGAACCACCTCCGACTCTTCCTCTCCGCTCGGATGCTTGAAACAACTTCACACTTTGCTACACCACGTGTTTTCTTTTTTGTGATTGTTGATGTGGTTTTTGAGAATGTTTTATACCTTCTAAACATTTTAAAGTTGTTTTAAAATGCAACTAAAGAGTGAGAATAGAGGTTTAAAAATAGATTATTATACTGTGTAAGGGATAACAGATGTATATAAATTTTAAGTACTTATAAAACCAATTACTTTTATGACAAATTAGAAAAAGACTAAACAAATATTTCCGCAACAGCATGCCAAAATTCTTTACCGGAATCTAAAGAACCAAATGTAACTGTAGTCATGAATATTTCATTAGTAATTTGAGTAACTTTTTGTTGTTTCCAATTTGAAAATGGCCCAGCTGGTTGAGTGGAATAGCAGATCAAGAAGCTCATTCCACAAAAGGACGGACTCCTCAAGACCGGTTCATGTGCAGTCTTGTCCGTGGCCGCTTGATTAGCCAATTCTGTATTTGGAATGATTGTTCCCCACCATCAATGCCACCATGTTGTGAGCAGAGGTTAACTCGTTAATTGCCCTTCTCACTATTTAATTATTTTGCCCGAATAGAAATATTTATAATAAAATAGTTAACAAAAGTAGTTTTAAACTTTTCAGAGGTAAGTATCTGTATATTTTAAAGCAATTACGAAATGATCATTATAAAACGTTCATTTGAAAATAAAGTATTCATACTGCATTACAATGATAACGGGTCAATGCCTGACATTCCTGTGCCAACCTATAACTTATTACACGCACGCCATACCGACATTGGAATTGTTTGATTTGCTTGGAGATAAATGTATGTTTAGCCGGTAATTGCTATCTATATTCATGTCTCCTATATATTACTGTCTCTTTCCGTAAAATACAAAAATAAATAATCAATTAAGGGATATATTTCACGCCACTTAAAATTTTTATGTTGTAAATTTTTAAAACTAGATAGTGAGCCTTAACACGCATGTTATTTTACTGCTCAGAAATACTTCTCAACTAACCCAAAAGGAAATGTATAACACTGTTCAATGTCAACGTATGATCCTCCCACTTATAAGAGTATAGTACTGTTTTTCTCCTAAACGCAAACCCTTAACCTGCAAAGTAAAAACTGAGCACACATTGGAAATATAAATAGGTTGGATGGATTTAGTTGGCCAAATCGTACAAAATCAGCTCTCAAAAAAAAATTGATGAAAAAGAATAAACTTGTATTTTGTTTAAATTTAAACAAGGACTATTGGTGTAAATTGATTCAATGTGATAATGTTTAATTTCACAATTGAAAACCTTTCAAGAGGTGACCTGCTGATCCCTAAAGATAGTTAATCGGCTAATCCCTGCACTCAAAGATTATTGTTTAGATTTAGCCCACTATAAAACAACGTTTAGCCTGGTTTTAAATGTACTTATCGACAGTCTTTAACTAAATTATTGGATAATTATAACACAACAGAATTTAATCAATTCAGTCATTTATTATGCTTTAAGTAGTTTTTTTAATAAAAAACAATTGACGTTATAACTATTTTTCAAAGTGTAGATTTACTTATTATAAAGTAATTAGATTTTTATACCCTGTTTACATATGTGATAAATCCGAAATAAATATATTAAAATATAGTTGATAGAATTTTAAGTTCTTCTCAATCAAACGAAATAATACCGTTTGACAATATAATCTCAGTTCGAACTTCCCTCAACATTTTATTTTTGAATGGTAAATTATACAGTTAATTCATTGTAGTAATATTTTGCCTCATAAATTGGCCAATGAAGGTTTAAATCATTTGTTCTCTATAACAAAGTAATCTGTAGATACTCTTATACTTAGATTTTTAGAAATTTATAATCTAGTAATTATTTGTTTTAACGATTCAATTCTTTTAAACAAAATATTTTTCTGAAAAAAACCCTGTTTACTTTAGTTTACATGGTTTACTCCACAATGTTTGCACACGACGATGCCCACCCACCCACATTCAACCTCATCATAATCAATATCTTGACAGTTAAGCCCCAACCCAGGATCCCCAGCACCCACCTGGACCATGGCCATGACGGAGAGCCCGAAGGCGAGGGAGATGAGGACGAGGTCGGCGGGGGTGCTCTGGTCGCCCAGGTTGAGGACGGACATGCAGCCGAAGAAGTTGAGGACGAAGGTGCCCACCAGCTCGGCGATCAGGGCTTTGCCCAGGTTGTTCTTGTTGTCGTTCAGCTCTGAGAGCCCCACGCGGTCCTTCACGGTCGCCATCTTGTCTGCAACAACACAAACAAGAAATCGTATTTGTTGGACAGATTGATTACCTACTGGAAATTTATTTGTTTGAGACACATCCTATCTAAAGGCGAAATAAAATTCTGAGTCAGGCAATACAGTAAGTTCATTTGTCATCTCTTTTAACTTTCCGAGTTTGTTACTTAGTCTAAGTCATTTATAACATATTAAATCATAGTGATTATACTTCTGGTTCGCCTTGAAAGTTTTAGACTCTCATAAGAGGCTTAAATTAGACTTTTTATCGTAATCTACTTATGCATGTGGAGTGTAAAATTGCATTGTGTAGTAGCAAACTGTAGGTTGAATGAATATGAACATAACCTTTGGTAAAGATTGTTGTTTATACTCATAAAATATTTCATGTCGGTTTTCTTTCAAAGTTAACGTTACGTACACTATGAAAGGTAACAATGGAGGTTGTTCAGGGCCCGGAGCGAGTCAAAGCGGCTGTGTAGTTTATTGATGCCTTCTATTCAGGTGTTCCCATCAAGTATGAAATCCGTTACGGTTTTTTTATGAGGCCCTGATAGTGACACAGCTCTGTTGGCCAAACCATAGCATTCGTGGTACGATCGGTTGACCTACAGTTGGCAGAATATTCACTTATACATAGCTTAATAGAACTTCACTAAGATTATTGTTATCAAAATGTGATGAATGGTATCATAAAATTAATTAAATTTGAGTTTCTATTCCATCAAAAAAATAGTCAAACATCCTCAACGTCTCTTTGCCAATGAAGAAAAGTACAAAGCCATGTTGAATCCAAGAAAGCGGAACAAATCAACAAACTGTTCATTTCCCATGGCACCAGAGGTTGTCCGTCATAACCCGTTGTTTCTTGCCATAAACAGCAGATAGCACTGCGGACCGTCCCCCGTTACCGAAGAGGTAACGACTCAGAAAGAACCTCACCGCTAATCATGTCCGCCCGCCCTTGTTTCCGTCGCTTTCACCTTTCTCTTGCCGTAATTTTTATCACTGAATCTAGTCTCGCCATTTGCAAGGTTGGAGTTAATTGTGTACGTTTCTCTAAGGAAGACATTCGTTGGACATGAGTTGAAATTGCAGTGGAGAAATTGTAAATTTAATCTAAATGTTGCTTGCAGTTTTTTGTGACTTTTAGTTTAAGGTGTACGAAATTATTATGAAAAAAAAACATAATTATGAATATTTGCAAGTAAAGGAACCATTTCAAGAAAGCAAAATCTTTAGTTTGACATCTGGAAATGCCTTGAACCCAAATTAATTACTGTTGTACTCCCAATAATATTACTTGCAATGAAACCCTTTACTTCTACCAGTTATTGTCTGCTTTACAATGACAACAGTTTATGACTGCCTGCCACAACCTGCGTGTAACCGTCTGCTACTTACGCCGTTAACCGTTTTACGTAATAACCGTTTTAGGCTCACAAAATGGCAGGTCAATCGTTAAATTATATAGATTAGGTTTGTTAGGTTTCGTCCCAAATTAGAAAAAAGTATTGTTGGCAGTTCAGAAAGTTCAACATCGATGAAAATATTTTTTTTTTAGATGCTCAGATGTTACCTACTAAAAACATCAAAACAACAATTTCTATAAATGAACACAGTAAGCTCTAAACCCTCTCTTTGAATTTTACTACATTTTCACATGTTTAGCTAAAAAGTGAACATTTTCCAGCCACATCCGGGATATCGCATCCGAGTGACACGGTGGGCCTGTGTTGTGACACGCAACGCTCCCAGAGACGACCTGACACGCGAGCCGATACGATACTTCCAGCCTACCGCCGGTGTCACGGAATGGGCGTAGTATTCGGCACAGGCACACAAATCATTTGTACATCCACTATTACATTGTTGCGTGGAGCTCCGCAAGGCTGCGGTCTACCCCTGGCGCGCACCCAAATGCAAGGATTTTTTAGAATCGTGTTATCTTCTGCCAAATGAAGCCTAGAGCTATAAATAAGGTGTCATATTAAAGAAGAATAACGGTACTAGTTTTCGTCTGTTACAATTTTGTAATTAGTTCATTAAAACTAATAGAAAACTTCAGTTAAAAATCGAGAAAAACAGATGATTTTAGACCGGTATAGCTGAAATTAGAAATTTTATTTTAAAATTCTAAAAAGATAGCCGACTAGATCCTTTTTTCTACTTTTAGAAAAAGTTAAGAGCCAATCTCTATCTTAATTTGTTATTTTTAAAACACAATCCCCGTTAACCTCTGCATCTATAAAACTCAAAAACAGATAATTTTACACAATTATAACTGAAATTAGAAATTTTATTTGAAAATTCTAAAAAGATAGCCGACGAGATCCTTTTTTGTACTTTTAGAAAAAGTTAAGAGTCAATCTCTATCTTAATTGGTTAATTCTGAAACACGATCCCCGTAAACCTCTGCAGCCATCAAACTCGCCTAGCGCTATGGCCGTGAGGCCGGCATATTCGGCATTGTTGTTGTTTTTGTTTTGGTTGGGGTAGACCGCAGCCTTAAGAATGGTCGCACATCAACTGCGCGAAAAATTCCTTCGATTTGCATCAACTGCGCGAAAACCGAAAAGGGTCACCCAAAAATGTGCATCAACTGCGCGAAGCCCGAGCCAGGTATACGGTAGTTGGCGGTGGAAGAAATCTCCTAGTTTACAGGTAATCACAACCTCCCGTATCACACACAGTGTGGTCAAACTCTTGGCTTCGGCACTAGTATTCGTAAATATAGGCTATTTTCTAAACTCCACTCCCCATGTTATTTTACCGGCTTATTTCAGTCCGTTTTGGTGTAGTTTTCAAAGGCACCACATCACCCATGTTGCCTTGGATTTTTCGCAAATGTATGTTTTCAAAAGTATGCTAACTAAATATTTTTTATGGAGAAATTTATCATCGAAAGAGTATAAAATTTAATAGTTGAGGCCGGATACAGGTTCCAAAGAGTTTTAAAATCGTCATAGTATGATAATATATCGTCCGTATGGGAACTAGATTTAAATTCGAATACAAGAATTTAACCATGAAGCTACTCCTCTCCAGCAGGATAAACAGATATCCATAATCAACAAATTTATCCATAGCCTCAAAAATGTAAGAAGGCAGGTTGGTATTGTAAGCGGCCTACTTTTTAGCTTTTCACCAGGAACTATGTCAACAACAAAAAAGTAATAAATATATTTTAGTTTTTCGTTTAATTTTTAATGTAATTTAAAATTATCTAATATGAAAATATTAAAACACTATGTTGTCTCTTGATATGATATTGATATAAACCCACCATTTCGCGCAGTTAATGCACGTCTCTGGTCGTCCCTTGGAGCGTTTCGCGCAGTTGATGCATCCCTGACTACCTGGCTCAGATCAATTCGCGCAGTTGATGCACGCCCTTAAGAATTCACTGTTCTGTTCATCGCAGGATATATATAGCGGTTGAGTGAACTCGCTTTAGAGAAAAATCATTGAAAGACTAACTTCACGTAATATTTTTAGAATAGAACTGAAAAGTCTCTTTATTTTCGCTCGTTTACATAAACTAGAGATCGCATCATGGTAGAAATTCAACCAAAATGCCAGTTGATTTGGACCGCGGGGTCTACCCTACGATAACTAACTGAAACATCTGTTCTTCCTGGTTTGCCAGCATTTGTTTTTACAACAGCTGTCAAATGATTCAATCTTCCATAAGATTAACATTGAAACTTTAAAAACCTATAGGGCGTAGCCCCGTGGGCCAGTCTGAATTTAAATGCGGTTCTGCTCATCTAGGCCTACAGAAAAATACCTTTCTAACGGTATGAACAGTTTTCTCTTACGATGTGCACAAGCTGAGAAAAAAGGAGGAAAAGAAACATGCTTGCCTATTAATATATAGATAAACTAATTTTAATCTTGTAAACAGGTTCAGTTGTAAAAACGTGTTTCTTATGAATTCACTCTCAAAGAATTGTCCAGTTAAAAACGAAAGAAAGTTACCTACTTTCAATCTTTTACACGGTAATTTAAAATACCTCTTATGAGATGTAAAACAGGTTCACCTGAGGAGGGTTGCGAAAATTTGAGCTATTCTTTCCAGTTACTGTAACCGTTTCACCGAATAAACACAGAAGAAGCTTTGACAACGTTGTAGGCCTAAGGCCGAGGCGCTCAGCTAGGCTGCCCACAGCCTTGGCCTAGGGCCAGGACCCCACTGTAGATTATTAATGTCCGCCATTCCGACGAGAATTAAATACCTGTGCTTCCTACGAGCGCCCCTATCTCGTTTCTACCAGCCTGCTTTTAGATTTATATGACATTTGCTTTCAGCTTGCCCGCATCTTATTATAATTCCCGACCAACCGTAAAAGAACGTTCGAGAAATGCGCATCTCTCGCAAACGCAAGCATCACCTCATGGTTTATTGATAAGGATTTGTTATTTTAATAAATTTATTTTTCAAACCACACACAAATACGCTCAGGTTTAACTAAGACTGCAAGTTAGAATAACATCCAAAAGTCCACTTTCAATCCGAAAAAATGTGCGTAGAAACGAAATGGCGTTTCATTGTTAATAAGCGATTACATGAGAGATATTTAGTAATTGTACCTGTCACATCAGCCTACATTGCCCTCTAACAACAACTTGTATAATTCTAAAGGCCAAAATTTATTTTCTTAAGGTCCTAGCCAAAATGTTTTATTGTTTTCTTATAAATTATTATTATTGGATGTATTGTTTTATGAACATTTTCCTAGAATGAAATACAAGGTTTATAAGGCAACTATAAAATATCAAGTCTGTTAAGATAAAAAGTAACTGTACAGTTCTCGAAATTACAATTATAATTTACTAAGCTTTTAATAATTATCACATCATAAAATTTCTCAATAATTAAAGTTAAATACTTTTGTTATACGTTAACACACTCGGGAATTTGTCGGTTTTCAGTCATTAGTTCAAATAACTTACAGGAAATACTCCAATAAATGTAGTTTTTAATACATATTTAGAGGTTATAAATATTTTTTTTAACTTAAGGCTAAATTCTGTTTTTAAATTTTTACCAAAGAATTACATAAAATATTGTATATAATATACTACGAATGTAAACAATGAAAACGAGAAAAACTAGATAACCTCGACTTAAAATAATCCGATTAAAACACTAAATGTCTATTAAGGTATTTTCACTTTTCTTAGCCAAATGATACTTTAACACTGTTTAAACTATCGTGAATCACTTGTGAAATACAACCAGACAGTTTATTATATAAAAAGACCAATTCAAATCACTTCAGTCTCATCTCCGCAATTGCACAATGCCAAGATTTGTATCACTGAAGCGGATTTGTTTCAAAGGCAAAACCACTCTGTGCTACATTCCAAATTTGGTTCAGCAAAACAAAACCAGTTCCATTACTGGATTGATTGTGTGATTGTTTCATTGGCAAGTGTCCTTCGTCCTCTACGCAGAAGCTCGGTCTCTGATCGCATCTGTGTTGATGTGTGTTTGTAATTGCTTACATTAGGAGCTGTGGAGGAAACTGAGAAATTCATGGCTCCTATCTTGATTTGGTCAAGAGCTAAAATAATTTATGTGCGGAAGAATAACTCATAAGTCTAGTGATATGATATTAGGGTCTAACATAACATTAACATTGCTACAAAAAAATCATGTTTAGTACGGATTCAGTTTTACAAACATTCTTTACAGAAATATGAATTATTTCTTTTTAAAACCTTAGTGAATCTTCTTAGACACAGTATTCGATTGTGTTAAAAAATAAACCAAATACACTATTTAAAAAATAGGATGTCATGTTAAGGCAGGTTGCCATTTGTTAGCCTTTAACGAAAAATCTTATAGTGTGAATTGTACCTTAGTAATTATTTAAGTCAGATATGACCTTGATTACTATGCCAATGCCAATGTTATATAAGGAAAACAAAACAAAGTCCAGTTCCTTCTGACATTACAGCATTGCTATTATAATATCCAATTACTGTTCCATTTGAAAAACATGCCAGTTTCTTTTCTCCTGACAGCTTCGTATAAAACAATGTCCCCAGGGGATAGGTAGTTCTGCAAATGGAAACCATCATGGAAACTTGACGTAAGAAAAGAATCGTTTTATCTACGATAGTAAAAAACTTTAGTACTTTTATGTGTCGCAAATTGATTTACATCACCTGCACTTTTTACTATTTTGATGTAAATTACTTAGAGAATGATCAATTATAAACCACTAAAATTTATATTACACATTTTTTGTTTTAAAAATAATTACAGAATGGTAATAAAATTAATTTTCAGAATACATACAATAAAATAAAAACTACGTCACTGAATTTCTAAATGCTCTAAGTATCCCTCGTAAAATGACGCTTCGCGGAATATAGTTAGTTTTTAGGTTATAGAGGCGAATGGTTTGCAGCCACGGTATTCAGGGAACCGGGCAAATTATGGTGCAAGTTGCAGAAATGATCGTTCCTCCCCGACCGCGAGTGCGGGCGGGCCCACAACCAGTTCTGAAAAGACTTTTTGCCTTCTGGATCTTGGAACCTGTAATTTGTGGAGGTGGTCGAAATGACCAGTTGGAGTCTATGGCCGACCGGAGTGTCTTCGCTGTTTTGTTTTATTTCCCAGATGTTCCCTACAGCTATGTTTGGTTTTTTTCAGAGTGGGAGGGAGTAAAAAAATTATAATTTGTCAAAATGAATTGAAACCAGGTTCTCGAAGCATGAATACTTTGGGGGTGAGAACGTTCCTAGAACATTCTCAACATAAATTCATACGCTATTCATTCTTGCAATACTTCTAGAGATTTGTTTTGAGGGACGATCAGAAACATACGAACAAAGATTTATCTAGCCGTAACTCATCCCAATGGCCTTATCACTCCGGACAGGCCTACTGTTTACTGTACGAATGCCTCTGGTCTCTGTTATCGATCGATGTAACCCATCCGTCTGTCAAATTCTCCTCAAGGGCTCGGTCGAGGAGCCGGGTTGGGTCACCGCCACCTGATAAGCGCCACGAGTTTCTGGTAGCCTGACGTTATCAACGACACATCCCAGACACACAGGATTCAATTTCCGATTTCTTCACACGCTATAGCCTCGTGGCCCATTCGGTCCGGGTATTATTTTTGGGTCGCAACCGCTGACATGTTGCGGCGCTCCGACAAAGTTCTAATGCGGAACACTCAGTGGCGGAAATAAAGTTGGCCGCTCGCACAAACGTCGCGGACTTCATTTGACGGAAAATGAAAACCGCTATTTCTGAACCGCGATCGGGCCAGATGAGGTTTCGAAATGAAAGAAACCGAGCTTCGCTTGAAACCTGCGGTTGGCTCTTGGAGTGATTTATGGTTCCGGGACAAAAATTAAGGGGTAAAAGTGTTACCGAGGTGTGTTTTGAACGAATCATGTGTTATTAAAATATATAAGTGTAACTTAATAATTATTTTTTGTTTGAAGATGTTTACTTAACCAAACGTTTAGTTAACTAGACGTTTAATTAAGCATCTATCATGTTCAAAACCAATTCATTTAAACATACTATTTATATTTATTTTTCATTTTTATTTCAACCAATACATTAAAGCAAACTCACACCAAATTACAATGTACCGTTATATGCAATTATTATATGCAATTTATACCATTGTATACAATATGAGCCTATAGTGTACTAAAAACTCGCATTACAACTTACAATTAAGCACCTTGTCTAAACGATAAGTCGAACACTTTTTTTGTGATTTCTATGTCTCTTTGAAGCTAATTGTCTTTGTCATAACAGAATATTCTATTAATTATTTTGTAAAAAGTTTCTATATCAGATCTTGTAATAGATCTTAAGATTTTTTTATCAAAGGGCAACTTCAGAGATTCCAATTTGTAATATATTGTCTCTGTTCGTTAATGTTCGATATACCTTATCCTCCTTTCCCTAGACATTGTTTGCTTTTGCTTCTTTCAGCATATTTGTTTTGTTACATGTCTTAATCTGATAATGACATCTAAAATCTCACTTCCACAAATCTTAAGTCCACCCCGACGTCATTTTCTACCAATGATCGAACCCCAGCTCCCCAGTTGTGCCGGATGCCAGGTAATGGTCGGCACAACCAGACCAGACCCCGGCGTGCAAGCGTGATAAACGCTATAATCAGCTATCGCCTGATCACCACCGCACAGCCGCAGCCGGCGGACGGCGGACGGCGGACGCTGCTCGTTACAACTCCATCAGTCTGTGTTGGGCCACCGGCCATGCAAACAAGACCAATTGAACGTGGAACGGGCATCGTTTGTTTATATAAACGTGCTATTTGCCGATGACGAAATAAAGAGTCCGTAATTCAGGCTCTGATACAACATGTGATTGGGGAATTATGTAAGCTAACAATCCTGCAGTTGTGTAAAATTGTATATTGTATAAGGGAATTTTTGTCTTTGAAGCCTGGGTTAACATTAACACTAAGGCTCTATATGAGGCATACTTAGTTGCGTAGTTTCCATATTTATACTAAATTGATGTTTGTCAATCAAGAGAGTAAAGTATCTATTTGAAACTATTGTAGGCCTACTTTATTTTCCAAAATATTGTAATATTTTCATTTAGTGAACAATTTTACAACTATAATGTAAATATAAAGTCGCACAGTTACTTATCAACCAGAGTGGGTCATACAAAATGTTTTTTATACAAAATATTTAGAACTTCGAACAGGGTTTAATTATACCTTCATAAAAATATTACCTTTGGCAAATCAAAGGTTTTATTTGATTTCTATACCTTTTTACACAACTGAAATTCAGATTGTGAATAATACACATGTTGTTCTAAAATATTCTTTAAAAATTCTAAATTTATGTAGGAAATTGGCTTATGTAATTTACATATCAATTAAATGTACAGACTATTTTGCATTATGAAAACGGCAGAATTTTAATTTCATTTAAACCATTTTCATGTCTTGACTAATAACGACCAAGTTTCCAAATAAGCATAAGTGTAAAGCAGCCTTTTGCACACTAATGTGGCGGAATTCCCCACCTTTCACCCAAAGACACAATTCGCCTGTTACTCGACTAACTCTCGGAATCTCTACTCCGGTTCAACCGACATTCTTGTGTAATACTAAGCGAAGGTTTCTGACCCGTCCAACGCGAACCCTACACGACTCTGCTCGGTGAGAAGAAAAATATTGTCTATTTTCATAAGACATTTGAAAAGAAAATTTTGCTTCAAAATATTTAATTCTTCACAAGTTATTTAGTTTATCAATATCAGGATAGTCTTACTGTTCCAACGAATTGAAATTAGTATCAGTCACGTGAACTCATAAGAAATCTGTTTAAAAAGTCTCGCAGTACAGCAATTTTTTTCATTATTACATTATTTTTTTAACGAAGTTTGCTGCCATTCAGAGTAACTTGAAGTACACGACCCCGTCTAGTACAACAGGCCCAATTGGATAATAGCAGCTGCTACACAGGAATTTGACACCAACTGTCGTCAAATAACAGTCTTGCAGACAGGACAATTCGTGTTTTATGGTCAGAGCTAATAGTCAGAGACGTGTCGTCCATATGAAGATTTCGTTAGAGAACCGTTTTTGGCGATCAAAATTTAAACTAGTTTGAGGGAGAAATGTTTATTGTTTTAGCAAGACATATAAACTTTAATCCGTTGTAAATGATGGAATATTATATGAATCGAACATTCCTGCAATGAACCAAGGATGCGATATCCTGAATCATCTGACCTTTTCAGTAAATGCAGTCACCGGTGCTCCTGACCCATTGTTCTTAGACATATGTGGAATTAGCAAGCGTTCGTCATCGTTCCAGGGACTTGCCTCATACATTAGGTCTATTATTGTATTCAAATTACTTTTCCATAAACAAGGTGTGTCAATTTCACTCAAGGTGGATTTAAATAAAAGTTATCAATGATAACGAATAGAAGAATATCAATTTTTTTTTTTAAATTGAATACGACCTCCCCCTTAATAAATATATTGTGCTCCTTATAAATATACAAGGTGGTTGAATAGTAACTTGCACCCCCCCCCCCTTCATCGCTTGGTTTGCGGCAACCTTATTGGACATGAGGTTATTGTACCATCATTGTTGTAGCCCTCATATCCGAGAAGATTGCCGCAAACCGATTTCAAATAGTTAAAAAGTTAAGGAGGGGGTGTAAGTTACTTTTCAACTATCCTGTATATGAAATAAACAGTTTCTTATAACATACCAAAAAGGATATGTTTTTAGTTTATAATTACCATTCGACATTATGGAAAAAAGACATCTAAACAAATATGTACATTATAAAACTGTAAAACAAACAAATTATTCGTTCAATATTTTATTTGTCTTGTTATGTAATAGTAACGAAAATTTAAATAAAAATACAAAGAAATTAGTTCACTGCGTTTACCAAGAAAAAGAAGCAACAATGGGTGGAAACGGAAGTGCAAAAAGCCAAACACATCCGCCTTATATAAAGCAGTCTTAAATATTCATCAGGCTCACACCTCACTCAGTTCGTGACAGTAAAAGAACGAAACACAGTCGGAGCAATGAATTGTTGTTACTGAACGTCAAAACTGAACGACCATGTTTTGATAATTATTTTGGGAAAATGAATCTGCATCTGTCTGTTTCCTCCAATGAAGGTTCTCACGCCAATGTGAAAGTGGTCCTCTTGTAATGCGATGGTTCATCATATATAATACACACGCATGCGGGTTACAATTCTCTATTACGTGCAAGTCAAAGGGATTCCTCGTGTATACAACCTCATATTATTTTTTTTTTACAGATTATTTTAAGTTTCTTATAGTTCCATTTATTACCGTAGTGATTTACACTTCAACCTTAATGTTAAGACAATCAATTTACTTTATTTAGTTAATAAATACTTGTATTTTTCATAAAGCTAATTATTAGTTTGTTTTAAAATAATAACTACGTAAAATATAAAGCGGAGATTATTTTTATACAAAAAATAATAATAATAATAAAACCTACCCCACATTGAATAATTTTGTGATAAATCTATAACTTATAAAGTAAAAAGAGTTATAGGTGGTTCATTATAATTGTAATTTTGAAAAGCGAAATTATTGACTGACTTAAAATTATGAAGTTTTCTGTTTGTATACGAGTTTTACACTAGTGGTAGTTAAAGTAGATTTTGTGCAATTTGCTAGGGACACGTGAAAGAGTTTTTGACTTTAAAGAAGTATTCATTTGTCATAGAAATGTTTGCTAACGAGATACAATTTGCTGTGTCGGTTGCCTTTCTGGCAGCCCACTCGCCGACCGGTTTGTATGGTCGGACTTCTTTGGTCACCGAAACCACCGCGGCCGCTCATTACTCTTTTTGTTTATGATTTACTGATGAAAGCGAACAGTTTTCCTGGTACTTCACATCTCCTAAGACTTCTAAGACTTCATGTTGTATTTTAATTTACTTTTCTGTAACTATTTCCTTTTGCCTTAAATACCAAACACTTTTCAATACCATTCCCTTTGAAATTCGCTTACACGTTAATCTGGGTGATTTTACAATGTAATTGCAGTTTTAGATTTTAAAGTTAATTGTTAAAGTCTTTTTTAAAATTATTATTGACCTGAAATGTATCACTGTAAAATAATTTCCAAAATACTGTGACGAAAAATCTCATTTGCCGAGAAGTTATATTAATGAGATTGACGAAATATTATTTTAGAAAAATTCTATTACCTGTAAAAGATTTGAAAACGCGCATTGAAGGTTAAACAGATGATTAGACCATCCAAGCACTAAACCCTTGTCACCAAACCGCACTAACCACAAGGTTGTAATCACAACGAAACCACTGTATCGAACTTGAACAGTTAATGAGTTGCAGGCGACCTAACGACTCGGGAGATCCAACTAGGAGACTCGCGGTTTCAGCCGAGACTACGTCAAGATGGGAGCCACCAACCCCGACGGGAGATCAATGAAAACCGTCGATCAAGAACTGCCCGTCCCTCATAAACATCGAGCTTTAGGCCGATGTAATCTTACATTGAACTTGCGGCTGCGACCTTGAGTATTCGTGACAAACGTTTCCTACTTCTTACAAGTCGTAATGGTTGTTAATACATTTACTAACGATAACCAGGATTCACGAGAATAGAATGAAATCAGTGCATAAAAACATGGTTGTCACTTGTTTGATGATAAACGTTCTATCAATAAACTTGCTAATTTGAGTGCAAACTGATAATGTTGCACTTGAATTCGTTAGACGTTATATAACTATTAAGTGTAATTTCTGTTGGTAAAGGAATTTAATTGAAGAATTTTATTACGATTAAAAGTTTGTAATATATTTAAAAGCTAAGAGTTAATACGTTTTTACAAATACCTAACATTTCAAAAGTTTAACTTGTCCGATTCAAAAATCCTTTTTATGTCACCATCACTATGGATAAGAAGCATTTATATACAGTATGTACTTGAAAATCGGCTGGTTTTAAAGCCATGCTGGATTTGAAAAAGTACAGTACTTTTGCTTTTGGATAAGTTTCAGTGCACAAAGAATCTGGTGGTCACCTGTTGTAGAAAGTACGTGTGTGGTGAGTCACCTGCGATAATTGCATTGCCCAAGGCGGGCTGGCAATAAAAGAGGCGTCAGGAGAGTTGTATCGTGGGGAAGTCTGTTTAAGATTTGTGAATAGAAAGTAACCTCTTTACAACGACGGCACGCCAGTTGGCACAAACCCCATCTGGAGTATCGAGAGAGCAGGTTGCAAACGGTCACTGATATCTCTAATGTCATTCCCCGTGCTAACATTGAAAACTTTTCATTATATTGAAAATGTGCCAAAATTGCCTAATGTTCCGATGCTTTAAGGTGTAAACAAATAGTAATATTAAAGTTATTATTTAATACTTTTTCATCGATAACTCAAACTTTCAGTTGACAAACGTCTGAAAAATGAAAACTATCCAAAAAGTGATATGAATTATTATTGTATACTTTTAAGATTTTTAAAACTTTAAATGCATTATCTTATTTTGGGATTGTGAATTGACTCATCTTATTTTTCTATCCTATTCGTGACTGTTTTGACAAGGAAAACGCAAGTCTACCGAAGAATCTGCCATTATACCGTATTATTAGGTAATCATTCTTTATTGCTGTACTTAACAATGCTTTGACTGAGTAAGGTTTAAGCCATTATTTCCTTGTTCGTGTCTTCTTTCCTTCGGCCTCAATGAAAAAAATTCACGATTTTTTTTTAACCTCGTGCAGCCACTTAAGTTTAGTATGATATTAAGTAAGTGGTAAAGATTTGTATTATTATTTAAGTGCTTTACTGGCTACTAATAGTATATTTACCTATAATGTATGTAAGCTAATTTTTAAACTTGATGCTTTGTGGGAGGGTACAGGAATAGTGGGGGGAGGGGTTTGTTTACCCTTGCTATTATAATATACCATTGTCAAAATCCTTTTTTTGCAGGAGGGGGGGTTCTAATGTTTATTTTGATTATTTAATTTTGTGTATCAGTTTTGTATTATTATTTGTAACAATTGTTTTTAATTTGTTAATTTAGAACTGTTACTTTTTAACAAAGCATAAGGTTGGCTTACAAATAAAGTAGCGACTAGGAGTTACTAAAAGTTATTAAAATCTTATTTTAAGGAAAACTGCTACTCAAAAACTTACGTCGCAAGTTTAAATCTTTAATTCACAGTTCAAATACGTCCTCCATCCTAATATTCTGGCGGAGGATCAAGTTAAAAAAAAAGACCTACAGTTCTGACTTGTTCACCTTGTTGCTTTACTGAAACCCTTATTAAACAATCTCAAGAATCACATTGATTTTTTTATTTTAGAAAAGCGTTAACCACATATTACTTTGTTACTAGATGTATTTTGAATACATTAACGTATTTTACACATAGAAATGTCAATAAAATATTTTTAAATATATAAAAGAATTTCTTACAGGTTTCATCCTTGTTTTTTCTATAACTAACTTTTTACAAAAAATAAAAGCTACTGTACTTTAAGGAAACAAAATGAAATCGAGGACTTCGTGCTAAGCACACATTTGTTCTAGGATATTGTTTTAGAGATAAATATACTCTAACTCTAACCGATTTGGTGAGTTTATATTAAATTCCTGCATGTATTATGAACTATTAAAAAAAAGTTAAATGCCTAAGTAATGTTTATCTAGTATTTATTTTCTAAAAATTACTATCATTTTTATAATTGAGTTGCAATTGAAATTTTTAGAATTGGAATATAAGACCTAATAAATGCTCTTAATAAAGTCGACTTTAATAATCTTTACGAGGTCTGAGTTTACAGGCCAATAAGTTTTATTTGTTCACCACTAATATTAAGGAAAAAAGCTCACGAACAGGGATGAGCCTAGAGATAATCTTAGAACTACACCGGCTACACTCCCACTCCGTGGAGACAATAAGACACTTGGCACAGACGGTAAAGAATAATAATAAACTTTTAACCAACCACTAAACCGACGCATGATGCAAGACGACTTCTTCATATTCGTGCGTTGTCAACACAACAAGAATATCATTGCTCATCTATCTTATATTGGTTGAACTTTTATTATTGTGCCTTTATGAAATATTGACTTATGGAATTTTAACGCTGGTATTTATATTTACAATTTTCAAATTAGTTGCAACAAAGTAGTATGTACAATAATAGATCAAATAAAATAATGACAAAATAAAACATGTTTAAAAATTTAAATATTTTGAACTATGAGGAAAATATCTGTACTATTTTAGTAAAGGCTGCTTTCACTCTGTTCAAAGATTTTCAGTATTAATACCCAGTGCAAGGGTTATTAACCTTTGTCTATTGTCGAAAGCTACTTGCTCAATGCTCACTATTAAGAGCGGAAATTTCACAAAAAATGTGAATGTTTCCAGCTTATTAGCATCCTTCTAAATGCCAAATATAATTTCGTTCGACATTATGTAAAACTTTCTTCCATTACATTTATTTAATGTAATACAGTTAATGTAATTGCGTAATTTCCTTCTTAATGATTCCTTTCTAAATGTACTAAACTTTGAGATAAATAACTAAAGAAATTTGGAATTTTCCACTTTGCCTTCCATAACAAGGGCACTTATAAACAGATCCATTTAAAGTTTATTTCATGAAGTATCACGACTACAGAAGATAAACGTAACTGTAAACAAAATTAGCATTTTACCAATCACAACCAATACAAAATTTAATATTTAATTTTGGTATGATCAAACATCGCTGGCTAGCAAATGCAGTTCTATTTATATTCAGATGTTTTAAATTTCGTTATTCCTTTTTCACCCATGATTACAAGTGTCCGCTGGAGGGTAGAGGTTGGCCGGGAATAATGCCAGGCCTTAGGCCTCTCTTGACAGACGGACGGACAGTCCAACATGTGGTTAAGGCCAAGGCCGAAATCAGCATTCTAACTCCGAACGGAGCTCACGCTTATCTCTAACAAGACCGTTTCCCCAGGGGATCCGTGAACAATTACATCATTATCTCATTGTTGAACACGCGATGGCTTTCGTTTGTTTACTATTTGCAGCCAGTAAAACGAATATATGTGAAAGTGATTAGCCGATGTATGGAAACAATGAGCGATTAAAGTATATTTGCAATGGAAATCATGAGGGTTTCAACATAAAGGTAGGCTATCTAAGATGATTCACGATTTTCTTAAGATGGGCGTTTTATCGCATGAGTAATTTATTTAATATATACCTCCTCTCGTCTTATAAAAGATGTTAATACTCAAGATGTTTTTTACTAAGTACAATAACACAGCAAAAAATAAAACAAATCTCCAAACACAAAACAAAACATCACTTAAAAGGTGGATTGTTATAGCTAGAGATACACGAATTCAGTCACCAGTTAGTTCATTCTGATTGTCAAGACAGCTGCTACAGACAGTATGTTTGTTGTGCTTTTGCCACACAGGTGTCTTTGTGGTAGAGTTCAACAAACTGAACTTATAATCGCTTTGGATAGTTCAGTTTATTATCTTTTTATTACGCAATTCCTAGTTACAAATATACGCAAATTGTTGTACTTGTTTTTGATTTTAATTTTTCTTAAGTCTTCAGTGAGTTATAGTTTTCTTTATTTATTTATTATTTTTTAACTACCATATAGTTTGTTTGGAATTTAGTTCACTTTTTTTAATTTCACTCTCTATGGAAAACCTTAGATTTTAAATGGAAAAATGCATGACTTCATAATTGTAAAAATAGCAATAAATTCAACAGTTATATATTCCTACTCTGGGTTTTTCATTTATACCAATATAAGGGTAATTATCTCTGGTTTTTTTTTTTACAACTGGATTAATTTTCTGATAAAAAGATACTGACTTGGCAAATTTTTTATGTTGGTTTTAATTTATACGTTAAATAGAATAGTATTAAAATCATCCAAAATGTTCATTCTAAAATACCTATAGAATATAATTGTAAATAAAACTGATCAATGTACATAAAACACATTACTTCAACACTAATGACAATAACACGCTGTTACTCACCAGCCGGTCAGTGATCGTTGCACGGGTAGGTAGAGCAGTAGAGGCACTGTTGAGCAGAACGGTCGCGGGTAGACTGGCGGTAGGCGCTACGCTCACTGCTATAACCCCTCCACGCTTGATAGTACTATCTGTGACGTCGCGGGGGTTACTCATACCCCTCCCCTCCCCTCCCACCACATATCCAGTAGGGGTTTCCTGGAGCCCCTTCCTTACTAGGGGCTGTGAGCCATGTCTGACGTCACTATAGTCTGCCCGGAATATGTTTAATGGCAAAATTACAGTTTTGGTTTTGCCAAAGTGATTTCACCTACCACACGTCTTTTGTTTTTGCACTGAGGCATTGTTGTGGATCTACTGGGTCGCTTGGTGAAGTTTCCACTTATGTCAAGTTTCCTTTTTTTGTTGTTTCTTTTTTTGTTTCTTGTTTTTTCAAATTTCCTTGTGTTTTCAAAGTTATATATTCAAGTTTCCTTTTCTTGTTTTTATCGTGCTCTGTTGGATGATAGTATCCAATCCATGAAAACTAACGTAATTAATGTTTACATATTTTACTAAGTTAGATTACCAACCCCTTTTTTAATCCATTTCGTTTTATCAATGTGAATTTTTAGTCCAAATATTATATAATTATAAATGTTAATACAAATTATAACCATGCAAACAATAACATTTTTTATATCAGTTTAAATTTCACACTTATTTGTACGGATGTCTTATACTCCAATACGAGTAAGGTATAGTTGTATGTATGTATGCATTATTGTATGTATTTATGCACAATGATCTCGTAAACAGCTCAAAAGATTTTCTTCAAACTTGGCAAATAGTTTATTTCTGGGATAAAAGTAATATTTACAGAGGTCTCTATGCTAGAAAAAAAATCTTATTTGGTGATAATCGTGAATTGATATTCAAAATATTTAAACATTTGCGGCTGTACCTTCCATTGGGGGTGAGTATATTCACTTGCTGGAGTTAAAAATCATAAACAAATAGTTGACGAAAACTGATGACTCAACTGTCAGTTTACGATCCACGTACTCCAGTATAAACATTTACTGAATAATACTATAATAAACACAATTTTTTGCTTATTTTATAATGTTGACTATGAAGGTTTAGGTAAATAAAAGTAAAATGATAAAACAACAAAACAATTTGTAGAGTTTCAATTTAATTTAATAGTAAAAGAATGTTGTTTTAGTAACAATGATAAGCAGCTATAACTACGGAGGTAGAACACACATGTTGCAGATTTAATAGCAGTTCAATAAATTATTTATACCCGAGTGTAGCACCCTAATGCCTACATTACAACATTCTTAAGGGCGAGTGATCGAAGCGAACGAGCTCGTCTTGAATAGACGCAAGCCTTTTTGCACTTGTCATTTTAACCTATCGTTTGTACTGGCAATATTACTACGAAGGATTGTTTCGGTTTACCTAACAAGTGCTCAGTACAGTACTTAATTTTAAAACAGGAAACCTACTATAATCCCCTAAACTTTATTGACATGACACATTCCTAAGTACATGCCAGACTCCTATAAAGGACCGAATAAACTTATTTTAAGAATGATGTTTTTCTTGACAAGTATAGGGCTGAGATTTTAGTATAACACTCAGGTTTTAGTAAGGAACAACCTGTTAGGGGCAAAGTATTAGTAGGAACAACCTGCACAGAATAATTAATTTACCTTCAGACATAGCAGAAAACCACAATGTGGCGTGGATAATTCAGAGTAATTATAACGATGTGTATGCAAATCTGTACATAACAGATACTTCAATGTCTTTTCTGCACTTTCTCACAGCAGTTGGTGAAGAGCGAAGGATAGGATCTGGGGAGAGGGCGGTGGAGCATGGCGCGCAACCTTGGCCGTGCTACGTAACACAAGATGAAAAAAGCCGTGAGTAACTCGAGCCAGGCATACCACAATGTCTCTCGAGTGTCCGCAGGTTGTGCAGCCTGGCACACAGCGATCCCACTCCTCGGAACTTGGAAATTGTGCTATAGATAGAAATATTATCACGCCACTCAACTTTAAAAAATTCTTATAGTTATTAATTCTTAACACAACAATAAAACTCATCTCTCTCAAGTTCTTGGATATTTTTTATAGACTGTAATATCATCATATTAGTGTACTTTCGAAATCGAGCAATGTGAGGATGAACACTATAGCCCGTTTTATAAACTTGATCGTTGAAGGGAGAGATGGTGGAGGAGGTTTGTTTATCCTTGCTAATATCCCATTGGCTAAAATTCTTTGGGTTTTTTTGTTGCTCTTGTTTTATTTATTTCACTGCTGCATACTATCTGGTAAATTTCACATCACAACATTTTGTGTATCAGTTTTATAAGAGTATTGGTAACAGTTGTTTTTTAATCAGTTTACTTTAGAACTGTTACTTTTTAGCAAGGCAGATGTTTGGCTTTAAAAAATAACAGCTGACTAGGAGTTACTGAAAGACATGAAAACTTACCAGGGATCGTACACTGGTCGAAATTCGACCAAACATTTAGTTGATCTTGAGCCAATTTTCTCCATAGAATGATATATTAACATTGCAACTTTGAAAGCCTGTAGGGTGAAGTCCTAAGAGGAGTCTACAGGACACCACCTTTCTAACGTAATGCTCGGATTTCTCCTACGATATCCTCATTCTGAGATAAAAGAGGGAAAGAAACATGCTTGCCTATTAGGCCTATTAAAACTTATTAAAACGTTATTTAAGAAAATCTGATACTCGGTACATGTTTGTCAGGCGTTTGAAATTTTTTGTTTACTAATGCTCTCCCCCACCCCAATATTCTCTAGAATGATCAAGTTTTTAAAAACGGCCTAAAAACTCATCTCCCATAAGGTCTTATGAATTATTGTGCAGCCTGGAACACAGCAACTTTCCACTTCGCAGATTTGTACATTGTTCAACCCTACATAATCAGGATGGCGACAGTACCACTAGTATTTCGGAAATTCTTGGAACACGTCATCCTCTTCGCTCAGTTGTCCACCAATCGATGTTCTCGATTGGTGGACAACTATAATTTTAGTTAATGTGTATTAGGAAAAGCTGAATATCTTAAAAGTCTGTTGATATCCCGGCAATCGAACCCGTGACCCTTGAAATGAAAACGCTAAGCATTAGGTTAGCAAGACACCCATCATAACGCTAATGTTTAAATGTTAAAATAACTTGACATTTTTGGTTTGGGTCAGATTTTTAGTTTAGGGTCAAGAACTTCAAAATGGCTATGTCAGTAGGTGTGGTTTCCTAACTCCCTTACGTTCCTTATTCTAGAAAGTTGTCAATAACAATGTTTGCAGCTGGGATAAGTATAATTTATCCTAAATATATTCCGGTTCTTGCTCATAAATTTAAGGTTGAACCTAAATTACGGTAGGGGAAAAACAGAAAAGTTTAATTTAAATAAGTGTTTTATGAAACTTTTACACAAGTAATTGTACTTTACTTTCTTACGGACTTGAAAATTTGTGTATAGCCTGGGCAACCACTATTCTCTATATAAGTTAACTCAGGTTTTTAAATTATTGCAAAGCCTGAAATATTAAGACAAAAATGTAATCGTCCGTAGCTTTACTTTTCTTTCCCAATGTTTCTAATATTTATATATAAATGTTTTTATTATTATTAATATTATTTTTGGTTAAAGTTTTATTATAATTTAATCTTCTTAGAAAAAAATCGTTTCTAATAAAAGGTGTAGAAATTCGATCATTTTTTATATAAGTGAAGAAAGGATTAGAGCAAAAATCTAGATATACGTTTTAACATTGCACTTTACAACATTTTATTAAAGAAAGAAGCTCGGCTCCCCGATAACTTACTAACTACGAAAAAAGTCAAAAAAATTGTTTTCAAAACCATTGACTTATTAATTTTGTGAGGCAAATTAAATCGATTAATTACACGTATAAAAATGTACTGATTCAAAAGATCTACTATAGTTAGTTAAAGTTTAACAGACACAATGTTTAAAACACGAAAAAAGTAATTCTCTACAAAGCAATAACTTCTGTTACAGTTACTTGTCATAAAGTTTCAATTTGTATTAATGAACAATGACAAATCCCTGATCAGAAACTATGGAAGTTTTGTTAGTTATTAAAAAGTTACTAAATTCCACTACCCAACACCACAACTTAGTATAGAAAAGAGTTGATTAAAATAATGATATGCAGTTTCAATATTAGAATAATATAACAGGCACTGATTTACCATTAATCAAGAAAATCTTTATTTATGGAAATAATACTTTAATTTAAGTTAATGCTTTAACTGTTATGAGATAACAATCCGAAAATAAGTTTTAGTATACTAAAACAGAAACAAAAACATGCTTCATCGTTTAATGAATGCATGACAACCAATTAACACAAGTCTTGTTATCCCATGCATGGGTACACAGGTGATGTACTCGTGCCATTAGAAAACAGTGGATTGTTGAGTGTGTCAAAACAAACTCACAACACAAACAACACGGGACAAATAGCCACTGGGAACACTGGGTTCGTTACTGCAGACTGGTCGTTACATCTGGTACAGCAGTAATATAGCTGGAGCTTTCCGTTAAACTTGAGTTGACGTAAAAAAGAAAAGGGAAAATTTAAGTCAAATTTACAAGATTTGTTACACATATGAGAAGATATATATTTTTTATTCCTCTACATACGAGAAAACAAACAAAAAACATTCAAAAAGCTAAACTAGCAATTAATGGTGTTTTATAGAATTAAAAATATAAATATCTAAAAATTTAAATAACTATTTAATTTCGAAGTAAAACACACAAACCAAGTGTCACTTAACATTATATAAGAGACATTATCTAACATTATTCGTATTGTTAAAAACTTCTAAAAGAAACTCCTTAAAAAAGCAGTGATCAACACTAGCTTTCGGATTTTTTCTACATTATTTATGATACACAATTGGTATACAACTACAAATTACAATGAAATATTAGATATTTTTGAAATAAATCTGTATAGTACCTATAATTAATTGAAGAAAAGGAACTGTAACACATTTAAAAGCATAGATTTTTAATTTGTACTCCTATAAACAATTACAGTTATTCTAGTATACAGTACTTGTTGCTCGAAATCGAACAGTTTAATTTAGATTAAAATGTTACTTTTATGATAAAAAATGTTACTTTTAGTCCTAACTTAATTCCTCCCGTCCAATCCAATATTGCGGTTATCAGTACACAAAACCACAGTACTTAATTAAACTTATAAATTAACAGATGTTTTAAATACTCAACTCAATCCCAATGTTATTCTTCTGGGAAAATTTAAAATTTCAATTGTGGATAGGCTTAGCATCTTTACTTTAAGTCCAATTTTCATCTTTTTTTTAATGAAAACAACTACAGACCAAGCTCTATCTAAAGACACTAAAATATTGAAAATTGTAAGAGGTATTTTTTTAACAAAAAAATCGTTAGCGTATTATTAAGTTTAAGTATAAATATGTAAAGTTGAGAAAAACTGCATTGTATGAGTCTTATTTGAAAAAAAAGTCACTATAATAGAACTGATACATTCAGCACATTAAAGGCACACAGTTTTGATTATTCAAACCGGTTACTGAGAATCCCCCTCCCCCCTCTTATGACGTAGTGTCTGCGATATCGCCTTACAGTTACTCCACTACAACCTGATACTCTCAAGGGAATCCCTTCACCTACGTTCATTCATGACCCTTCCATTCAAGATGATCAGTTCGCCGAATGGAAACTTCCACGGCGGTCTGCAGGGTTACTCATTCGACGAGGAGAATTAATGAAAAAACTACCAATAAAAAGATGTAGAACTTAACGATCATTATTCCTTAAACGAAAATGTAATTCAAAATAAAACTAAATTATATTAATTTTAAGATTATATATAAGTGTTTGCAGGTTATCGTTTATAAGGTAAACTATGTATCACTAAATTTTAATTTACGAGTTTAAGCTCTTTAAAATCATAAAATAAAATTGCCCTAAAGAATTTACAAACATCAAATATACTTTTAAGTTTACAGTTGGGATGTATTTTTGACAGTAGGGCTAGGTATTATAAGCCCTAGTTCAATTACACTGGTACTTTTAATTTCTTATTAATAAGTTGTACAAATGGTTTCATCCTGATCTCAATTGATGAAACAACTAAATAAATAGTTTAGTAAATTTGTAGTTGTATACAAGATTTTAAGGGCACTTGAGATTGTACTGGTAAATTAATCTTAAACTTCTATTCTAACCATAAGGCAAGACAAAGACTTATCAATGACGTCACTGATTAAGGAAGCTCTGATAAGTACAGGTAATGTCAGTACAAGACCTTGGGATTAGATCACCTGGGTTACAAAACGCTTAAATAAGCTTATCACTTCTCTAAAATGATTGGGTTTGTTCATTATCCTTTCATAATATTTTCATGTATAATTTAGCTAACTCAAATGTACGAAAAACAACAAACAGTAGTTAGGCGATTCTTTATTCTTAAGAAGTATTACTTTCATTCAATTGTTGTACTTAACAACCAAACATACTTTCTAAACATAAACAGTTTAATCACTTTAAAAAATTGTTTGCTAAATATAATATCATAGCATTGATTTAACAGATACATCGTATTTTATATTATGAAATAGTAGATTTTAATTTGAATGTAAAATACCTTCATTCTAATATTGTAAATGGTAAAATGAATTTGCTGTTTTGTTGTATCTTCACTTTTAACACTACTGATCATATTGAACCAACGTTTTCAAGAATAAAAGAAAAACATTTGAGTTTATTAAAGTCTTATTTTTTATTTTTACTCATAGTATGGTAAAGCATCCCCCTCTCTAATGTTTTTTAAAGTTCCCATGTTATTCTTATTAGCACAAGTTTCGTTTGGCAAAATATTATTTTATCCGCTTAAACAGGTATTATTTTTGAATAGTTGTTTTTCTTCAAGGAGTGAGAGAGAGGCGAGAGCGAATTTACTCTTTGAGGCTTAAATTTATTGTAAACATCAACGGGGGCAAATCCACATGTAAAAGCTAATACATGTATCTAGTAAATCCAAACATTAGCTTGGTAATCACATCACTAGAAACTTTACAATGCTCACTACTCCGAATTCCTCTATTAGTCAGGGCTGTTAAGATAGTTAGTTCCAATGTGCTTCTCCCTGTCCCTCGCTCAATGAAGGGGAAGTGATCAAATCATCATTAATTGCCCAATTGTTCCAAACTGTTACTCACAGCGCACTAAAATTAAATTGTTTCAGAAGACGGGCAGTCCTGCTAGTGTTCCATTTAAAAGTGCATCTAGTTTGTCTTTATACGTATGTTGTGCATTGAGGGCAAAGAACATCTCTGTTAAAAGATACAAAGTATCATTTATAATCCACAAATATACCTAATAGAAGTTAGGAAGTTATTTTATAGAAGCCAACTATATTTTATAGGCATCATAGAAGTTAGTAAGTTTTGGAATCGTATTGGTGATCATTAAATAATTTAAACTTTTCTTATCATAATATTATTTGCTCTGAATCACAGATCTAAATCACCATGTGGTATCCGTATAAACATGTAATTAGATCACTCTGAGATTAACTTCCGGTCAGCTTATGTACAGTTTGCTTACGGTCAACAAATTTAGAAAGCGTATTTGCTAATCTGATTAACCAGCAGGACATTCGCATTCCTAATCTATATTTGCGCCCACCCTGGTCCCGTTTACCCGCAGACTAAGGGTCAACGCACCCACTAATCTTTAAGGTGGACCTTGTTCTTGTTTTCACTGTGAATTTGTACATCACTTTACTTAAAATTAATTAAAAACTGATAGAAATAGGGTACGTTTTTTGTTAGAAAGAAATTTCTTCAATCCTTAAAATATAATTTAGTTATAGTAATATATAATCGTTGTTTAAATACTTGGTTGAGTTTTTCTTCTTCCTCTTACTATCCGCATTGTGGTATACGTTAGTTGGGTTTATTAGCCTAGTGTAGTTGGTTTAGTTATACAGTTAACTAAGTTTATAAGCTACAAAGGCTGTGTACGCTTCATTTCTAATTCAGAATTTTTTAAATGGCTATAAATATTCAAACGTACTTCCAAGCACATTATCATTGTAATGTGATGTACTTTATAGTGCAATTTAAAAATTCATCTCTCGACATGAAATATGGGTTGCAAGCTGTAACTTTTTAATTTAAAATAGCAAACCCTATTAAGTAGCATAGATTTGGAATGAAAACGAATGTTAAAAAACGTACTTCAAATTGATGATGTGCTTGAAAAAAGTAAGCAAACTTGGCAATAAAATCATAAAAAATAATTTTAAAAAAAACATAAAAAACAATAATGACTCAATAACTTTTGACTTAATGATTCGTTTGAGGTCGGGTTTGTGGTAAATTGATCATCAAATATGAAAACCAAAAACGATTATCAACATGTTATATGATTCAAATACATATGTTTTGACTTCCTTTTGGGTACGTCCCTTTCTAGAAGATTTACAATAGTTTCAATTCTTCTGTCCCATTGTAAATTGCGTCACGAAAAATAAAATAAAGCTATACGGTTATGTCAAGTTTAATCTTAATTTTTTCTTGGAGGGAAAACAAGTATTAGCTGTGGCCAGCAAACAATCCTAATCAAACCTGCAGCAAAAGGAAGTCACCACGACCCGCGGCGGCGCGGTGCATGCTCGGACTAAGGTGCATGCCTCATGTGACCTAGCTAGCTCTCGGACACCCTGGTTTGCACGCTGTCCATGCTCTCTGGCTCTAGTGCTGCTTTATATGCGGCCGCGGCGCCCCATCAGCTTGCCTTCGAGTATCATTGAAGCCGTTTCCTACCTGAAGATGCGCGATGAATGTGTTTTCAAACAGAGTAGTGGTGTTTTAAATGCGTATTGTTGTTAGGGGATAATTTATATCTCCCTAATTGTTATACAGTAGACAGGCTTGAATGGGCTATAAACATATATTTTTCAAAATTGATCACGTTGTTATCATGTGTTGTATTTACAACAACATAACAACCATATCTGATCGTTAATACATAAAGGTAATTAGAAACAAGAGAGTTTTTAGTAGCTTAGAGCAGTATCTCATCTAAATAATTAAAGGACAAAGAGAAAATCTTAAAAATGGATCCATGAAGTAAATGTAAAATATAAAGTAGTAGATTATTGCGGACATTTTCCATCACTTTAGAGAGACTTAAGAGACTTTATTTGAAACACCGACGCACTCTGTGGTGAGTATGACTGAAGGGGTGAGTGTGATGATTGTGATTGATCAGATGAGGTGTAGCTTTGTTACTTAAGAAAAAATCAGCAGTTTTATTTGTTAGGATCATTTAATAACCCAATGACCAAAGGCAGCTGGGTCCAGTATCAAACCATCAAAAAGCAATATTTTTTGTCAGGATAAAACCGACAACCTTGAAATTCAAAGGCGAGCTCTTTAACCACTCAGCTATCCAGCCAGTTCTCTGTTTTAGTAATAATTTGTTTTATTAATCAGCGATGGAAAATGTCAGCAATAATTTACCAAACAATAACTTAAATTTTCAGTTTTCCAAATAGCTGAACACAATATTAAATCGGATGACAACAGTAGTTAACCACAAGACTATGTGCTGATAAATCTAATATCACAAAACATAAAAAATATTCACAAACTTCGAGTCCTTTTAATGATTGACTATGATGATTATTTAGTTATAATCTGTCCGGAACGCGTTTTATTCAAGTCCCAATCCAAATCCCCTATCTATCACACGGTGCTGACAGGCATCACGACCATGAATGCGTGTGTTTGTGTCGGTTGCATGTGGCATGTGTGGTCCCTAAATTGATCCTAATGACGGTTTGTTGGGGGAAGAGTTACTACACCGTAACCGCATCTGCATACAATAGTGCGATAGTTCCACCTGTTGCCATACTTACGCTGCTCTGCCGTCTCTATTTTCGACTAGAAATATTTCCAATTAATTGTTACATTCTTGGTCATAAGTTTATTTTGGCATCCAACAAAGGAATCTGGTAAAAGGGTATTATAAACACTTTTAATGAGACCAGTCCAGAAAAATTTTGGTTGTTATACATTTTAGGTTTCATGAGTTGGACCTCATGAAATTGAGTCCAAGTCCAAGATGCTAAAATTGTTAGTTCAATTTATCTGACTTTTGTATTTTAACTACCTAAATATTAAAATATTACAAAACGTTTACATACTAACTACCGGTGTTTTAGCGATGATTACCCTATAGGAACCATATTATTTTGAATTTTGACACCTAATCTTACCCTAAAAGTATGAACTATTATTTATTTTTGTTTTAAACTAAAAGTTTTAGTTATACTATCAACTAACCATATTAAAATTTTACTAGGCCACTAAAATACACTTTCAGAAATGTTAGCTTAAGCATTTTACACATTTGGGTTAAAAACCTAAATTGCCCTATCAAGAATTTACCAAGAACGTGACGTAGTGTTCTCGCAAAAAGAGAAACTTTTTAATGACTCACTGGACAGAATTCGCACAAGCACCTCTGGTACCGGTGTACCGTAGGTGCCGGCTGTGGTGGGAGGAACGGGGTTCCCCGGATTTCCAGGAGGTTCCAGCGGCAGTCCAGTGACCCGCTGGAGCTGGAGCTGGAGTCAGCTGATCGCGTGACTGGAGGAAGGACTGGCTCAAGGTCAAGGGAACAAAGGAGGTGTAATAGCTGCCACAACAACTGTCTCGCTGTCTCGCTCCGTTCCATGGATCCTGAAGCGGGCTGCACTCGAGGGCTCGGCCTGTATTGTGTGGTGTGGGTGACTTTGAATTAGTTATAGACACAGACAACCTACGGTGATTTAACAGTGCTGTATTCTCATTTCTTACCACTTTAGGGCTTTAAAGAAACACGCATGTGCTATTAAATGTAAGAAAGACCCTGATGTTCAAATTGGCTGTTGATATAGAGGTTTCATTATAGATTCGGCAAGGAAAAAACATAAGTAAACATAATCAGTGTTGAAACAATACAAAATTGCAATGGAAATTTTTTTAATCTGGTGGTACATTTTTTATCGACGAAATGTAGCCTACATCATTGAATGTGCTATGTGAGAAATAGTGACCATAGTTTTCATTAGGAGTTTATTTAAGTAGTTTTGAAATTCCTAGTATTTTCTTTTAAGGAATTCTTTTAAGTTATTTTTTGTTAGAAACCACAAATTGTAATGAAATTATGAAATACTTTTGTCTTATTAAATGTTTAACCCAGATAATAATGTCATTCTTCAAGTTACAAATAAATATTGTTGATAATTCAACAGAGAAATCAAACTCTCCCTGTGCGATCCTGTTCATCGAGAGTGACAGTCAGAACGGCACATCAACAATGGTAGACGAGAGCGTAGGCCAGTGTTGCTGTGTTGTTGCAGGAAGTCCAATAAGCTCGGTTGTTCTTGCTCGCTAGTTGGCGGCTGCTATTCTTAAACATGATGTCTACTACCTTTCTTGATATCAAAATCCTCCTCCCTTTTCAAGTGGAAAAAGTATGCATATACTACGGTATTTTAATAATTTGCTTTTTTTATTAATTTTTGTTGTTGATTTTTATAACTGGCTGATGCAAAGTTAGTTACCATACATTTATTAACTCTTGAAGAATATTGAACAAAACGTCTCTCAAGAAACCTATCTGTATTATGCCTTACAATACATTAATAGAGGCCGTAACAATTTTGTTACAGAATTCAGGCGGAAGTTTCATAATATTTTGCCGCTGTCCTATACAGCTCTAATCAGTATTATTGACTGTAAACCAATCATCGGCTAGCTTTCTCCTTCCGCGCGATCAGTAAGGAAATTATTATCTGAAACGAATCCACGGACTGTTATGGTTCTCATTCCGCAAATACATTACAAACCGATTATCCCGCTGGCTAGCCTAGCACTCAATTATTCTAACGAAACTTAAATTATAAATGTTTAAGGCGAAAAACTGTATAATGTGCCAAAAAATTGTATTAGATACATTCACTAATCAGAGCAACTTTAATTTGTAGTCTTTTACAAAAATTGCTTACATCTCACCCTTGTAATGGAATGTTTTTCGCATACAACAGAGAATAAACAAGATAAATAGTTTGTAAAATTTGTTGTCTAGCAAGGTCATTGATATATTTCTTACAATTCTAATTGTATGGTATGAGCTTATAAGACAGCACTAATGTATTACGTTTTCAAGCAATGGTACTTTCTTTTACGTCATACTGAACAAAGGCGGATATTATTACTGTACGAAGAGGTCGCCTAAATGCAGTCAAGAGTCCAAATCCACTCCACGACCTGTGTGAGGTTACCGCTCTGCGAGATAGGAAAGTAAGGAGAGAGCTCTTCCTTGATTCAGATCTTCTTAATTGCTTGTCCCTAGCTGTGATTCTACCAGACAATAGATTGACAGTGAAAACTGCTTCCCATAATCTACTTCTTTTGAATCAGAGATTTGGATTAATTTCATACAAAATTGGTAACTATTTATAAATAAATTTTATAATAAAGATATTGAGATTTATTTTTTAATAATTTTTTTCTATTGCGAGAGTTTGTTAAAACGTTTGAATTAATGTTGTTAGTTGTCAATTAATTCAAATACTGTTAAAATACCTAGAGTGGTAAATACTCTAGGTAAACATTAACACCTGTTGTGCTGTTGACGATGGAGGCTAATTGATTTACACCTCACGAGACTGTAAAATTAATTCTTATCATTCTGCACAAAAGCCTGTTTTTTGTTCTCTCAATAGTACCAAAACCGGTTCTTTTTTGTCCTAGGACTGAAAAATCATCTGGAGAATTTTTTAGGTCCTAGGACTAAAGTAGTGGGGTTTTGCCGGTTCTGGCGCAGGTCAAGGCCAAGCGGTTCGAACCGGCAGTTGTGGTTGACAGTGATGGGTGTGTTTTGTAAGTGGGTCAAGGCCATCCGGAGGGAGTTTTAAAAAAGTGGGAGCCGCAGGGGCTCAGTCGGGGCGGGGACTCGGGACGGGTCGGATCGGAGCGGGAGCGGGCGGGCCGAGGGAGGGGTTGTTTTTTATTTTTTCGTTTATTTATTTTAATCGAACCCCATCAGTGATCGTAGAATAGCCTCCACGTCGTTTGCAGTAGTAGTGGTCACCGCATCGCTCTGTACCGGGCGGGAGCCGGCGTTCGTTGTAGGCGTGGCGGAACCGTCTGTCGGACGTGCAGTAGTATCCGTAGTGGAAGTCACGTCAGGGGACTGCACCGGTGAACCCTGTTGTGTGTCCATGCTTGCAAGAGAGTGTGAGAGAGAGAGACGAGAGGCCTTAGGTGTTTACCGTGTGAGGCGATAGAGCGCAATGAGACACGAGTCGGAGGATGTCCGATAATATAGACCCGGTAAGACGGTGAAGAAGAAGAATTGGACGGGGCCGTCAATAGGCGTGACAAGAGGGAAATGTTGGTACTTCACCATTTCAGTCAAGACTGTCTGTAGAATAGTATCAATAGTGCAAGCGTTGTCAAGTTGAGGTGGTGCAAAATACAACGGGTGAAACCTGAACCGTTTTTTAAGTCTAGCCACCGTACTACGCGGTTTTGAAACTGCAGGTGTAGAATGCTGTTGTAAAATATGTTTTGTGCGCAAAAGTTTCAGCTGTAAAGTGTGGGAAGCCATGATTTTACATGTGAACCGCTTGAGAGTAAGCCGGCAAATGGTCAGCGGCCGCGATTGTGTCTGAATATATAGAAACTAATTAGCATATAAAGCGGAAACACATTTTAAAGTAATAAGCGTTAGTTATAAAAGCGTCAGAGACCTACGGATAGTACCTCACCCGACCGATGCCGCCACCGAAATGGCACGCGCGCGGCGGCAACCCCCCTTTTTATGCGATCGATGAGTCACGTGCGACGCGCTTCCAACCCTCTCCAACCCCCTCCCCGAGAAAACCGCATAAAAGAGCGAGGTTTGCGGGAGCTCGGTTATTTGTCAGTCGGCCGCGGCTACGGTCACAAGAGTCGGAGGAAGAGACGGATAGTTTAAGAAAAGTATCGGTAATAGCGGAAGTTAATTAATTAATTATTCAGTTGTAGGATTGCGAGTATCGGCCTGTGGATAAGCAAGTGGGGCCGCAACTGTGATTGAACAGGTAACTACCGTATCATAGCAATAATTGTAATATTAGACGGTAGTAAAGTGTATAAGGTGCAGGTGTGCAAGAAATGCTCCGTGCACGATGAAGTAGGATTGCATTAGCCATGTGTACGGCTTAATCTTATGGTGTAGTGATAACTATAATAGTAGCCGGTTGTAAAGTGTATAACCTGCAGGTGAGCAAGAAATGTCTCTTGTACTGTAGCAATAATTATAATAGTAGACGGTTAGCAAGTGTATTATCTGCAGGCGTGCAAGAAATGTCTCGTGTAATGTAGCAATAAGTATAATAGTAGACGGGTGTAAGGTGTATTACCTGCAGATGTGCAGGAAACATCGCGTGCACCATTGCACAGGTAAATCCTGTAGCGTAGCACTAACTATATTAATATGACCGAGAAGTAGCGGTTAGAGTTTAAGTGTCGCTAAAGTAAGAGAGTAATTTGCATAGTAAGGAGGAAACAGGTGTGTAAGAATGGAACCTGCAATTAATCAGTGTGAGTTGCCTGCACGCGATGTTAATTAGCATATTTAGTTAAAACAAAAATGGAAAATAGACGCGAAAATAAAAGTGTGATTTATAAAATGATTGTTGTAGTGTTAAGAAATAGTGTAAAAAAAAAATTAAAATGTTAAGTGTTAAAAATAAATCATATGTTATAGTACTATGTGCTATAAACTCACGGATTTGTTGTTTACCGCTGGGGTGCCAGCCCTCTATATGGGCGGCGCGCGAGCTTTCCTTCGTTTATATGCACGCGGATGGTTACTCATGCATGACCCCCCCCCCTTCCGGACCGGAACCGGAACCCCCCCCCCCTCTGACGTCACAACGTCTTAGGTGTAGCGTGTAAGAAGTACCGACCAGGCCAAGGATTATGTGTGCATTTGCAAACAATAGTCTATTGTATGTTAAAAACAAGTTGCGTGTACCGGAGGTTTACTTCCGTTGCAACTATAATTAAGCGTCGGAAGAGGGTGGATAACAATCGACGATAATTATGCTTTTACGCGATGGGGAAAGCTGCGGATGTAATTTGATGCTATCAAATGCAAATCGAGAGGTACAAGGCTCCTACTTGTCAGCGGATGTAATTTGATGTTATCTAATGCAAATTGAGAGATACAAGGCTCCACCTGCGTTTTGCCCGACCCACATGTAACAAAGCACATCCGTTTGGAATTTTCCATTGACGTTGCTGGAAGGTTCCATACCCCCCTTAAACCCCTACCGCTGCCCCCACCACTCTGCGAACCGAGAACCACCCCGACGACTATTGCCGCCGCAGTTGGGCTCGGAACTCCGGACGCGGCAGTCCGACCCAACTCAGAGGGCAGCTCAAATGTATAAGCGGCCGATATATATTTGAGTTACTCTTGTTGTTAGGCTATTACTATTTAATATTTGTTGTGTCTGTGTGTGTGTGTCTATGGTTTTTATGCAAAGCGTTATTTGGTTTTAGTCTTAAGATGTGTTAGTTGTAAGGTTTAACTTGCGCATTGCGATGTTAGCATTAAGGTGTGTTATGGTATTATTTATGTTTAAGAAATGTGTTTTTTAATTTTAAGTATTGGGTTATGGTGTGTGTGTGTGTGTGTGTGTGTGTGTGTGTGTGTGTGTGTGTGTCCATGTCTGTGTTCATCTGTGTACTAATAATTTTTTATATTCCACAGCTAGCTGTTAGGATGGGTAGATTAAATTAAAATGTAAATGTAAATTAAAGAAGTTCGATTGAACTTCATTAAATATGGGTGGGACATGCGCGTTGTGCCTTAGGCAGCGCATATTTTTATTGTTTTTGATTTTTGTTTTTGATTTTGGTCAGGCAAAAATATGATTGGGTGGGTTTAGATTAAGGGTGGGAGGTTAGAGTTGCGTCTTGCATTACCTGTTCCAGAGTCCCTATTGTAAAATTGGAATGGTCAAGTCCAGTGCCCAGGCCCGAGGCTGGCCGCCCGTATCACAGACTACCAAACTGGATCGCCACGTGCGTGCGGGCCAAAAATCGGGATCCCTAGCAAGACGTAACTTTTTGGGTTGGGATTGGGAGTGTTTGAGGAACACAGGGTGGTGGAGACGGTCCTGGCCGCCTCCATCACCTTGGATCATTATTATTTTTTGGTGACCTTGACCTCAATTCACTCATGCATAACCCCCCCCCCCCCCCCCGAGGTCACTTTCACTTGTTGCGTGTGCTGTGTGATTATTTAAGCGAGGCCGACTAACGGGTCTGTTTATTCTGATTCCAGCCGCCAACGCTGCCGCATCAGAGCCATGTCGTCTACTTCCAGTACCACTGCCAACACTACCAGCACCACTACCACTTCACCACCTGTCGCACCAGCGAAGAGACTCCGTTTGAAGAATGTGCCGGAGCACATGCTGCAGCAGATGGAGACACCACCTTCCACATCCAGAAGTCCAGCTCCGGCCAACATTCGTTCTTGGGAGCATCTTCTCCCCACCTCCGTCACCAATCCATGAGGAGCAGCCGTCAGAAGATGGATCTGCAGTAATGGCACCACCACCGCAGAAGAAAGTGACGGATGTGGCAAGAACTGTTGAGCCTCTTCGTCCTGATACACCTTCACTTCTCAATTTTATTCGTCCTTATATTTCCTTGCCACCACTAATCACCCCTATTTCTGAATCTACCCCTCCTCGTCCTATCATTCCTGTTTTAGAGCGAAAAAAGAAGCTTTTCAAAATTGCTCCTTCAGAGCGTTATCAATTATTAATGAAAGAGCGACGCAGGGCATTTAAAAATCCGCGTAAATGTCCTGAAGTGCTCTGTAAGGGTCTTAAAAAAGGATCAGTTTGTGGTAAGAAATGTGTTTTAAACGAAAAGTATTGCCGTTTACATGTCGTGAAACACATTTCTGCGCCACAACTGACTGTGGTCTCCCACAAGTCTTACCCTCCCACCAGGTTGAAGAGATTGAAGGAAGGTTTGAGGTACTTTTTTGTAAGTAGAACGGATAAGAGCAATAGAATTGTAATAGGGTGTAACGGCTATAAGTGGGTAATAAAGCTCTCCGTACCTCTAAGAACCAAAAAAGCGATCAATACACTTGATGCGAAAGACTTTCTCTTCAAAGGTGAGGATGGTTGGACTAGGTGGGGGCGAAGTAATTATTAGAAAATCTTAGCTTTTTTCCAAATTCCAAATTGTTGGCAAAAAATAATGGGAGAGAAACCAGCGCTATGATAAGTGCGCTGCGTTTCTCTCCCATTATTTTTTGGCCGCTCTAAGTCCCGTGACCTACTTTCATATGACCTTGACATTGACGAACCCCCCCCCCCGACCGGAACCGGAACCCCCCCCCCCGGCGTACGTCACAAACATCCTTCCCCTGCCAACTTTCTCTTATTTTGCATTGACCTACTTTCAATAAACAGTCGCACACCTGCTGTTGGAACATTGCTCGCCTACCCACTGTACAGCGAACATGGCTCCACTGGATGGTGCATCATTTTACAACAAATGTACTGAGTCCGAAGAAGTTTTGGAAATAGAGGAAGAGGAAGAAGAACAGACATCGGATGAAGAAGAAGAAGAACAACTGATTGATGAAAAACTTAGATGTATAAAACTTGAACCGGACGACACTATTGACCCGTACATCTGGGAAGCAGTACATTGGTTGGAGTCGGGCAGAACAATCGTGATTATATCTCCAATGTTGTTCCTTGGAAGCCCGATTGTGTACATTACGCCGGACACTGCCGAATTCATCTGGCAATGGGGGGAGTCGTTTAATGAGTTCAGGGGGAATGAAGAGCATAATAACTGGTTTAACATCACGTTAGTCTAAGGAGGGGTTTGTGAAAACCCGAAAAAAACGGTCCTTTTCAGGGCCACCTAATACACAGATTAGGCGTATGAATTGTAAGATTCATACGCAAGATTAGTCATGAGTGGTCACTACATAAGTCAAACTCCTGTGTGACCTTGAACTTGAACCCCCCCCCCTCCCCCACTGATTTTTCATTGACTTGGCTATATAAGAGTGTGGCGGTTTGTGTTGGAGCCATTCCTTGCTAATAATAGTTAGAGCGAACATGTCTCCCCGAGATGTTCCAATATTTTATAATAAATGTACAAAGATTGGAGAAGTATTGGAGGTGGACGAAGAAAACGACGAAGAAAACAATGAAGAA
Source organism: Neoaliturus tenellus (assembly GCA_030545055.2). Classification (NCBI taxonomy): domain Eukaryota; kingdom Metazoa; phylum Arthropoda; class Insecta; order Hemiptera; family Cicadellidae; genus Neoaliturus; species Neoaliturus tenellus. Next base: position 223,429 of record JAQYXR010000030.1, on the reverse strand, counting down.
ATTGAAGTGCCCTTGTTAAGTGAAAATGTTGTTACAAGAATATTTTTGGATATTAATTCTCCAATGGATATTATAGGAAGGTTTGTAATTGAAGCTATGACATGGATAGAAAATGGAAGATTAGTGAACATAGCATCTCCAATTTTAGTTGATGATAGACCCACCTTTGGTGTATATTGGCGTAACATTGATCTGTTATGGCTATGGGCGGAGGCATATGTGGAGTATTTGCAATTAGAAGAAAATATAGGGTTTAATCATTACTTTTCGGCTTTGGTTTTAAACTACTAATTTTTAACATCCCACTAAAAAATCATATCCCCCCCCCAAATTTTTACTGTACTGGCGAACGTTATAAAAGCAGCTATCACATGTGTTTGCTCATTATTTGTCTTGTTGCTATACGTTAAACATGTATAAGAGACTGGATTCGTTTTTTGCTGAGCACACAGAAGTTTGGCCGCTATTGTATAGGTTATTTTTGAAAATTGAACAAAACATAATGAGGGATATGGGCATGGGGGTTAGTGTGTTTGTGTACCGTCGTGATGCGTACAAAGTATTGTGTGCATGTCGAGTAAGGATTGAAGTTTTAGAAATACTGTTTCCATGGATGCTGCACGTACGTAATCTTGTAGAAGGCATGAAGATAGAGGTGGAAGTGGTTGCAATGCAATACAAGCTGTCTGCGGAAGAGTAATTAGAGCAAGGCAAGTTACAAATTTTTATAATTGACTTAACCCCCCCCCCCTTTCCAGTCTCCTATATAAGCGAGGGTTCCACACAATCCTGTTCATTTTTCGTGTAACTGTTACTGGAGCCACATGTTCTTTTTTTAAACCATGTCTCCGAGAGATACCACTTTTATTTACATCACTGAAATTGTTATAGATCGTGAGATGGCAGAAGATGAAGAAGTAGAGCAAGAGGTAAATATTACGTTTGGACAGTTTTTGGAAGAAATAGTTGGAGAATTTTTAAATTTAAATGAACAAATGAACAATGATATTGGACCCGCTTCAAATTCAAATGTATCCTTTATGCACCAACCGGAAGAATTAACAGAATCTGAAGGTGAAGAAGAACAGCAGTCACAACTCTGGAATGCCGCTGCCCATGTTATTGATACTCCGCAACATGAGGAAACAAATTTGGAATAAAAATGGTGGGGGGAAAGATGAGGTAGTAGGCTATTTAAACGGTAGTCTGGCATGAGTAAAAATCATTTCAAAATGGATGAGCGAGCGAGAATGTACAAAGTGTTTTGTGAAGAGTGTGATAGAGTGTGGGTACCACCGGTGAACTCCTTCACATATTATTTTCCAATTCTGGACATAGATGATTGTAAGAAAATCCCAGACATTGGTTATAAGTTTGAAAAGGCTGGAATTCTAATTAGTGTTCATGAAAAATTTCATAATGAATATTCAAGGAAATTAGCATTTGATTTCATGTTGGCAAATGAAGATCTTAAATCTTGTGACTATCCTTATTTTCTTTATAACCATCTTGTTACAAATGGTGCTAGCGTGACCGTTGAAATATGTATTCGTCATTTTTGGGACAACCGGTAAAGTGGTGGGGGAAAGGGGATAAATGTGATGTTGGACTGAATTTAGTTTTATTTTTACAATAGCAGCCGACTACGATGCAACGTCCAATTTTGTATCATACGCTTACCTCTGATGCAGAAGAGGAGACCAGAAGGAGAAGAAGTGAACAATCAAGACAAACCCAGGCTAATATCAACATGGAATATCACAGACTTCAATTTCAAATTCCCGGAATGCGACTTGGAGAAAACCGAGTGAAAACTGTCCACGTAGCCGGTAGTTACATTAAATATCTAAAACTACTATTGGAAGAAAAAAAATCAAAAATTAAACAATTGGAAAATGAAAACAATAAAATGAAGAAAGAACTGTTACGTTTGAAAAATGTGTGTAGTAACAAAGGTGTGGTTAAAGAAGGCGAAGAAGAAGGAAATGAAATTATAGGATTTTAAGTTAAAAAAAAAAACATAAAATGTTAAAAAAAAACAATAAAATTAAAAATGTAAAAAAAGTAGAGGTAGAATAGAGAGCGGGGAATAGATCACTTTGTGGCAATGGAATAACATGTCACTTAGTGCTCTATTCCCCGTTCTCGCGTTAATATTGTTTGACCTTGACCTAGAAAGTAGTAGTGGGGATAAGTTATTTAAGCGGGCGGTAGGCAGTAAAACAGTTTAGTACGAATGTTACTCTCATCTACAACACGATGGAGAGTCTTTTTGTTATTTGTTTGAGAAAAATAATTTGTGATGACTTTTTATTTCATCACATAATAAGATCAGGAGAATGTCTTATTCCCAATACGGTTAGAAATGCAATACACGAGTATCGAAGAGAACATTATGGATTCGGCATTATTGTTGCTTATAAATTTGCAGATGGGACCCAGCTTTGTCCAGATTGTGCACGAGTGGCTATAGATGATTGGGACGAATTTGAACTTGAAGGAGGGTACGTTGACCATCGTGTTAAAGCACCACTAATAAGATTTGAAGCTATGCGGGAAAGATGCACAATCTGTGCACAGGTCTTATGTAAATTTATTAGGTGTAGAACATACTAGAGTAACGGTATGGAGGGGAGGTCTAACAAAAAGTGGGGGAAAAAGTAGTGGGGGGAAAAAATAGTGGGGGAAAAAGTAGTGGGGGTATTGGTTATAAATGTTGTTTGGTAAAGGTTGATTTCATTACTGTCACAGAATAACTCGAGTAAAGATGTCTTTTAACATGGAAATAAAAACTTTTAAGATTCTCGATGAAGAATGGACATTTGTTGCAAACTTTATAAGATCAAAAGAAGATGATGGAAGTTTGATGAAAGTGTTTTGCTACATATTAGAAGGGAAAGATGAACAGGTGGTGAAAGATTATTTATCAAACAGGCAAATATCGTCATCCAGCTCACAATTTATTAAATTTCTAAAAGACAATAATGTGAATGCAAAAGTGGAAGTTTGGTTTTTTGTTTAAACAACATGGTGGGGGAAAATTGAAATGGTGGGGGAATTGTGTTTAAAAGAGGGTTAAAACACAGTAGGAGTTTCATTTATTTGCTAAAACTCTTAAGAAGAACATTGCAAGAAAAATGGCTGAACCAGTAGAAGATTCAACTCCATCAACAAGTAAAGTTTTACATTTCTCAAGTAAAGGAAAACGAATAACACATCCGGAATTGAGTGCTTTAGGTAAGGAACGGTGCAGGAAAGAAAAAATGGCGTTCTATCAATTGCAACTTATAGTGCCTTCATTGACTGTTGGCAATACCAGGATACAAACATTGATCGGTGCAAAGAAATATATTTTGGAACTGTTGGACAAAATTGAAGTGTTAGAAAACAAACTGAAGACAAATAAAACTACTGGTGTATGGAATCCGCCTAGTGAAATTCCTGTTTTAAAGATGGAACCTAATGAACTTCCTGATACTTATGCGTGGAATGCATTTAATGAACCTGATGAAGACTCTCCTATAAAGTATGAAGCCTGTGTAAATAATGACGGGTAAAAAAAAATAAAAATATTAAAAAAAAAAATAAAACAGAAAAATACAAAAAAATTAGATGTAGAATAGAGAGCGGGGAATAGATCACTCTGTGGTAATGGAATAACATGCCACTTAGTGCTCTATTCCCCGTTCTCGCGTTAAGTTTATTTGACCTTGACCTATAAAAACATGGTGGGGGAAAGCGTTTTGGTGGGGGAAAGTGGATAAAAGAGGTTCGACGCGTTGTTGTAGTCATTTCGCTCATAATATTCTTGTTTCTCACATCTCGCAGTAGAACCAGAATCATGGCAAGTGGAGACAATGTTTTGGACCTTAGTACAACAAAAAAGGATCAACAACATTTGAAAGTCCAGAAAAGTCATTTTAAAGAGTCAGCTCAGGCAAGAGAGGCGAGAATAAGACAAAAATACTACAAACTGCAAAGGCTAATACCAGGAGTGCGATTGGGAGAAGTTAGGACTAGAACTATCGATATGGCCGCCGACTACATCAATCAACTACTTGTCGAGTTGGCCATAAAGAATGAAAGAATACAGCAGTTGGAATATGAACGCAAAAGAATTCTACTACAAGAAGATGAAGAACCTATGAACTGTGTGATGAAAGACAGTGAATAAAGAAGAAGTGGAAGAAGCTACAAAATTATTTAAAATTTTATGTGTTAGTAAAAACAATTGGACTTAATATAAACAGTAATAAGGTTAAAAAACAATAAAAAATTGACATTTAATAATTGGTTACTAATTGGACTTACATTAGAGAGTGGGGAATAGATCACTTTGTGGTAATGGACTAACATGCCACTTAGTGCTCTATTCCCCATTCTCGCTTTAGGTGTGTTGACCTTGACCTATTAAAATAGTAGTATATAAGTAGCTACACAAGAGGGCCTCCTTTATTCATTCGGAATGGCTCCCGTGGATAACACTGACTATCGTAGGAAACCTATTTTTGAAATATTATATAAAATTCAACAAGAAGATCTCGGCATGGAAGATTCGGATGACGACAACTCAGAAGCGGAAAGTGTTGACAGTATGGAAGAAGAATTAACAAGTGAGGCGCATGAAGATGTACAAATAGACTTGACAGAGAATGAATACCCACCACCACCATTGGAATTTGAAGATGTCCATCATGAAACTCCAACATCTAGTCACAATCCTGATGTAGAATCAATACGTCAAAGATTGGTTTTCTGCGCAAGACAATTATTCCCATCAGATAGCGAAGAAGAAGAAGAAGATTAAAATTGGTGGGGGTAAGACAGCATAAAAAGGCGGTATGAAGAGGCCGCATTTCATTTACCTGTTAAATTTCAAAGGATAAACATCGCTAAAATGCATCGTTGTGAGATATGTTTAGAGACTTACGAAGATGAAATATTGTTAGACATTCATAAGGAGTTGTATCACAACAGAAATGAAAACATATCTTCAGAAGAAGTAACAGCAGGACCATCTAATACACTACCAAGTTTAAGTATTCACGCATTACCCGGTAGAGTGGTGATGCATCACAAAATTCAAAACGAAAATCTGGAGTTAGAGCAATTTATTATAGAAGCTAAACCAATTGTGATCAAGATTTTAAAAGAAGAACTAAAACGATTAAACTTTATTAAATTTGGTTTGATTCTAGACGCCATGTTTATCAATGTAGAAGAAGAAATGTCACCAAGAGGATTTATAACAAAAAATCGAACCATCATGGGTAATTCGGATATTGATTCAATAATAGAAGATTGTCTTGAAGAGATTTTGACTAAAATTCAAGAACACGAAGGAAGAGGATCAGGTTGGAGTCTAATTAGCGTAGTAGGTATGGACATAAGAGTTCACAAGCACGGTTATGGGCTGATGGGCAGCAGTTTCATCGCACTTCCGAAAAGGATCAAAGATACAAAATCATGTGTAAATGTTCAAAATCAAGATATGGAATGTTTTCGATATGCTATGACCTCAAAATTTGTATTACACGATGCGCAAAGAGCTGGCGAAGAATATGAGGACTACAGATATAGATATAATTTTCAAGGTATGTCTTACCCGGTAGGGTTGAAGGATATTTCAAAATTTGAAAAACAAAATCCCGGAATATCAGTTAACGTATTTGGTTTGGACAGTTCCAATAAAGTTTTTCCTTTAAAAGTGGTGAAGAACGAGCTTGCAGATCATACGGACTTGTTGTTACTTACAAAGGATGAAGTGTCACACTATGTATGGATAAAATCATTTGAAAGACTTGTCAACAAGCAGCTATCAAAAAATGAACACAAAAAAGTAATTTGTAAAAGATGTTTTTGTTTTAAAGAAGAAAGAAATGGAGGACGACATTGGTTACAAGAACATAAACAACTGTGTAATGAACACTTTGAAGCAAAGATTATCTTACCACCATTAAATAAATCATACTTACAGTTTGAAAAGTTGTTCCATCAGTATCGCATTCCTATAGTGGTATATGCTGATTTTGAATCAACACTTGTCCCTATTGAAGATGAAAACGTTGAAGCAAGGAAGAGTATAAAATATCAAATGCATAAGCCTAACAGTTTTTGTTATTTGGTTAAATCCACATTGGCTGAAGAACATTTAAATGGGTACGGATTGACGTCAAGACCTGTGGTGTACCGTGGTGAAGATGTTGCTGCGACATTTCTTAATCATCTATATGAAATAGCTAGGAATGTAGAAAATTTGTATAGCGATATTGTGCCAATGATACCTATGGATGAAGAAGAAGAAATTCAACATGAAAATGCCAGCCATTGTTTTTTATGTAAAAATGAGTTTACTTTGAATAACTACAAAGTTAAGGATCATGATCATCTTACAGGATATTATAGGGGTGCAGCGTGTAATGGATGCAACATCAATTACAAGATTCCTAGAAATATACCTGTAATACTGCATAACCTTAGCGGTTATGATGGTCATTTTATAATACCAGAATTGGGGAGAGATGACGGTGCGATTGATGTTATCGCGGAAACAACTGAGAAGTTTATAAGTTTTAGTAAGAAGATTGGAAATATAAAATTACGATTTTTAGATTCGTACCGGTTTATGCCGTGCAGTTTATCGAGACTTTCAGATAACCTCAGGAAAGAAGATTTAATAGAAACAAGAAAGATTGTGAATAACGATAAATTGGATCTAGTTCTTCGCAAAGGTGTTTTCCCTTACGATTATATCGACAGTTTGGAAAGATTTGAAGAAACCTCACTTCCACCTAGAGAAGCTTTTAAGAGTAAATTATACGAAGAGGACATCAGTGAGGAAGATTATCAACACGCTTGTAAGGTATGGAATGAACTAGGGATGAGAACTTTGGGAGAATATTCGGATTTCTACGTTAAATTGGATGTGACACTATTATGTGACATAATGGAAGAATTTAGGAATACCTGTTTAAAAGCATACGGATTAGACCCTCTTCATTCGTACACAGCTCCCGGATTGGCATGGCAGGCCATGTTAAAAGAAACAAACTGTAAACTTCAACTACTAACCGATATAGATATGGTGTTGATGATAGAGTCTGGTATCCGAGGAGGATTAACGCAAAGTGTAACCAGATATGTAAAAGCCAACAATAAATACCTCCCCAACTATGACGCGTCACAACCAAGTACATTTATAGGTTATTTTGACGCAAATAACCTATACGGATGGGCTATGTCAAAACCCCTTCCATATGATAATTTTAAATGGGTTGATCCAAATTCGATCGATAACATCGCCGATATCCCTAAACACGGAGATACTGGTTACATCTTTGACGTTGATTTTGAGTACCCGGAACATCTTCACGACCACCATTATGACTTGCCGCTATTAGCAAAAACAGAAATATCTCCTACTGGTAGATGGCCGAAATTAATGATGACACTCACCAACAAGACGAGGTATGTAGCGCATTATTGGACAGTACAACAAGCGTTAGAGATGGGATTGAAAATTACCAGAATTAATAGGGTGCTACAATTTTCTCAATCCTGTTGGTTGAAATCCTATATTGATAACAACACTAGAAGAAGAACAGCGGCAACGTCCAATTTTCAAAAGGATTTCTTTAAATTGATGAATAATGCAATATTCGGTAAAACATTAGAAAACAAGAGGAATCACAAAGATTTAAGATTGGTTAATGACGCAACAAAACTACAAAAGTTGGTGCAAAAACCAACTTTGCATCTTCAATAATTATTAATGAAAACCTTGTTGCCGTTTCTATGAACAAAATTTCAATTAAGATGGATCGCCCTGTTTATGTCGGAATGTCTATTTTAGATATATCAAAAACTCATATGTACGATTTTCATTATAATAAAATGGTGAAACATTATGGAAGAGAGAACATTGGAATTGCATACATGGACACCGACGCATTCATCTATTGGATTATAACCAATGATATGTATGAAGATCTGTATGAAGATCTACGCACTTTTGTTTATAAAGATGATTTTGATTTTTCTGATTATCCGCAGCAGCACCCTAACTACGACAACGGGATAAACAAGAAAGTCTTAGGAAAATTCAAAGATGAGACCAATGGTGCGCCTATGGAAGAGATTGTGGCTTTGATGTCCAAGCTTTATTCATTTCAACTATACATAAGTGAGAAAGAAGAACATCAAGTTGTAAAGAAGGCAAAAGGCATTAAAACATCATATCTAAAGAAGAATGTACAATTTGAACATTTTAAAAGATGTCTGTTCGAAAATATAGAAACCACAGCAACTTTTAATACAATAAGAAGCTTCAACCATCAAGTTTACAGTGTTAAACAAACCAAATGGGCACTAAGCTACAAGGATGACAAGAGGCATATCCAGCAAGACAATATACACACTCTTCCTTTTGGACATTATTCATTAACTCCTATCGACCAATAAAACCTGTTCTTCGTCCTTTCACCTACTTCCTTTTTTCCTTTCCGTAAAAAAGAGGGGAGCATGGCAAGCCCACTGCCATGCCCCCTCTTTTTTACACAGCTATTATTTGGCCTTGACCCATATTTGTTAATGATATAAAAGATGACAAACCAGTCTGAGGATTAGTATTTTTTAAACCGGCGTAGAAACAACATCTAAGAATGGAAGGATTGAAGGATAAGATTGTACATGAACTTCATAAACCGGCAAGAAGGAAGTTTCCAAGAAGGAATACAGTTATAAAAGGAATGAACGATCTATACCAAGCCGATCTCATAGAGATGATACCACATAGTAAATTGAATAAAGGGTTTAAATATATATTAGCTATTATAGACTGTTTTAGCAAGCTCGCTGACGCTTTACCGCTTAAGGACAAGAGTGGGAAAAGTGTTACAAAAGCTATGGAAACGGCTATTAAAAGAAATAAACTTGTCATCAAACATTTACAAACTGATGATGGAAAAGAATATTTCAATAAGGAATTTGCGGCATTAATGAAAAAAATATAACATAAATCATTATTCTACAAATTCGGAAGTCAAAGCTTCGATAATAGAACGATTCAATAGAACATTAAAAGGAGCGATGTATAAAACATTTTCCAAACGAGGATCGTACGTGTGGTACGATATATTACCGCAGCTTATAAAAGAGTACAATAACAAGTATCATCGCACTATTGGTATGAAACCTATCCAAGTAAATAGCGGCAATGCTAAGCTTGTTTTAGAGCGTATTAAAAAAAATACTGCTCCCAAAATTGAAAAATTAAAACCTAAAAAGTTTAAAGTAAACGATAAGGTGCGTATAAGTAAATACAAAGGAGTTTTCAGTAAGAGATATCTACCAAACTGGACTAACGAAGTATTTACAATCTACAAGGTGCAGCCGACAATACCAGAAACGTACATTTTAAAGGACAACAAAGGTGAACTACTTCAAGGCGGATTCTATGGGCATGAACTATTGAAATCAACAGTTGGTGACGTATATCTTGTCGAAAAGGTTTTACAAAGAAAAAAGGATAAAGTTAAAGTCCGTTGGTTGGGATTTGACAAGAGTGAAGATTCTTGGATTCCTACAAAAGACTTGGTATAATACTTTAATAATTCATTATGTGTTGAACCTTTAAACAAGATGGATATTGTACAGCAAAAGGAACGATTTAATATTAATAACATAGATGAATTGACGTTGGATAGTGACAAGTTAAACCGTGGTAAACATGGGGAATTACTACCAAACTCCATAAGATGTTTGATAACCGGTCCTTCAAATTGTGGAAAAACAAATGTTGTTTTCAACCTTATAACTAATCCAAAAGGACTACGTTTTAATAATATATACATTTTTTCAAAATCTTTGCAACAACCTAAATACCAGTTGTTGGATAAAGTGTTAGCAAGTGTACCAGAAGTAAATTTCTACAAGTTTAATGCCAGTGAAACAATTATGCAGCCAAATGAAGCTAAACCATTTTCTGTATTTATATTTGACGATGTATCATGTGAAAATCACGATACAATCAGAAGTTATTTTGCAATGGGGAGACATCATAATATTGACAGTATTTACATTGGTCAAACCTACAGTAAAATTCCAAAACAACTTATAAGAGATAATGCTAATTTGTTGATAGTATTCAAGCAAGATGAAACAAATTTGAAACATATATATAACGATCATGTGAATGCGGATATGACATTTGATAAATTTAAAGAGATGTGCGGCAAAGCGTGGGCTGAAAAGTATGGCTTTCTCGTCATTATGAAAGATGAAGCTATAAAAGATGGAAGATATCGAATAGGGTTGGACAAATTTGTATTAATCCATTAATTGAATGGCAGTACGTCTAGTAATGAATCAGACTTCATAGTGTAAACATGGTGAATCAAGAAAAACTATCGAAAGAAATAAAATCACTCAGTGATTATATTAGGATGAAGAATCGCGCATTAAGGATGGGTTTAAGTGAAAGAGAAGAATTCCTAGAGACTACATTTAAACCTATTACGGAACCTTTAAAACAGATATCAAAAACCATTGGTAAACCTCGTTATGAAGGAGATGTTTTACTACCAGTTTCTAAACAAGAAGTAGAAACGTTAAAAAAAGACGATGATGATTCATATACAAGTGCTAGTGAGTTTTCGCAAGAAGAAACAAAAGAAGAAGAAGAACCAATTGTTGAAAAAGAAGAAGAACAACCGATGCCTGAAGCAGAACAATCAATTCCCAATCTAACTCAATTGAGTAGCGATATATTACAGCATGGACCTCTTGGAAGGAAATACATAATGAAAATGCTACATGACATGAAAGCAAATCCGAATTTAGGTAAATCACACATATACGGAGCAAGGATTGATGGGAATGAATTAAAAATAGGTGATTCAAAACTTGAAATAACTGAAGACGATCACATCATTATTGGTGAGCATAAATATAAAGGAACAAAAGGGTTATATGAATTAATTTTTAAAAACATACCACTAAGATATTCAATCAAAGATTTAAATGTTTTTAAAGAAATTCTACAAAATACCAACGCTCATAAAAGGAATTACTCAAAGGATGCAATGATTAATCGTTCACGTGCAACGAAATATAACATCGTTATTAAAAAGCTGTTTCCTCCTCGAAAACTGCCAACATTACGTACCGCACCGGCGGTGAAACAACCGCTAAAAAGAAAATCTTTATCACTTATGGATTTATCACTTCTTGAACAACATGGCAAAAAGAGTAAAGGAGATACTTCAACATCTGGTAAAGGACTGATGAAAAATCTGTACAATACAAATGTGATTTACTACAAAGACATCAATAAATTGGTTGACAGAATGAGACTACTACATGAAGCCATGGAAGCCGGTCATACGGGATTAAATAATGAATGGGTGGCTCTGGTTGATGAACTTAGGAATCGCGGCATAGTCGTATAATTGCCCGCGGATATAAAAGAGTTGCAAGCGTATAATGTATCAGTTCTAACATGAGTGTCGACAAGTTCGGACGGTACTCCGCGTTAGGGGTGCAAGTCGGAGAAGACAGAAAAAGAGGCGGTTTACCACAAACTCCTGAAGGTGACTATAACATAAGTAATAAACGTTTAAAACTAGTTAAAGATCCAGAAGAAGATACTGATGGAGCAAATTTAAAAACAGTTAAAGAAGCTACTTCTACATCATTGAAATTAGACAAGAATACTTACGATATCAAATCGCATAGAATAATTAATGTTGGTAAACCAACTGATAGTTCTGATGCAATTAATAAAGAGTATTTATCATCTGAACTTTCAAATACTTTAAAATTGCAGTGGGGTAATAATTTAAAAGATGGACAGACATATGATGCTGGGAATCATAGGATAACAAACGTGGCAAATCCAAAAAATAATAAAGATTCAGTTAATAAAGAATATTTACATTCTATAATACCGGAAAAGACTCAACGCGGATTTTCTTTTTATAAATTTATAATAAATGACATTGGATACCCAAAGGAAGACGGCGATGCTGTAAACCTGAAATACATCAAGGACAACTGTATTTTACAAGATGGTGATGAAATCGATTGTCATGGGAAAGTGTTGTCAAATGTAAAGTTCGCTTCTCAACCAAAAGACGCTGTTACTATGGAACAATTATCTAAAGAATTAAAAAGGGGAACATCAAATTTTGTAAAACATGAAGATGCCGTGCTAAAGCGAGGAGATACATTTATACATGGAAATGAAAAGTTTGATTTAATGCAAGGAAATAATGATGAATGGGATGCAGGACATAAAACAATAACAAATGGAAGATTTGGTATAAAAGATACAGATGTACCTCTAATGGTGCAAACATTAATTGCGAGTGGTGGTACATTAGGTACATACAATGGTCGTAATAGAAGAATAAAAGATATTTATCCTGGTTATGAAGATGATGATTGTGTTACATTAAGACAAACAATAACTTGGGATAAACACTTTGGGACTAAATATGATGCAAAGATGAAGAAAATAATTAATATTTTACCAGGAGAAGATTTAAATGATGCTGCTACTATTGGACAAGTCATAACAACGTCGAAAAGTGATTCGACTGCTTACACGTGTAATGATAAACGTATTATGCAGTTACACGATCCCCAACATCCAAAAGATGCTGTAACTTTAGACTGTTTAATAAGAATAGTGGGCAATTTACTTATCGATACCCACAATCATATAGCTAGTACAACGAGTCATGTGATGATTCAACCCGATGAACGAGAAGCTTGGATTAAAAATAGAATTATAAATCAGTATATAATTAATTTGAATAATTAAGTATTTAAATATAAAAATTGTGCATGTGTTATTCATTTATGTAAAGCAGCTCGTGGAGTAAACACGCTGGTTATATAAGACGACATAATGAAACCGCAACGCTCAGTCGTCGTCAAGACAGCGGCAAGAAAGGACGTGGTATAACATCAGCTGCGTTATCCCTGCTAAGACGGATTCCTGTTGGTGCTGTTCTAAATCGAGCAATAGACGCTTTACCATACGAATTTCATCTGCCCGGAGGCTATCAATATTGCGGACCCGGAACTAAGTTGGCAAAACGTTTAGCAAGAGGAGATCCCGGTATTAATAAATTGGATCAGGCCTGCAAACAACACGATATAGCGTATTCCAAGTTTACAGATTCGACAAATAGATCGATAGCGGATAGAGTGCTAGCTGAAAAAGCTTGGCAAAGAGTGAAATCAAGTGACGCGAGCATTGCGGAAAAAGCAGCCGCTTGGGCAGTTACTACAGCCATGAAGGGGAAAACAAAATTCGGTGGTGGGAAACGTCGTAGAGGACGACCTGCAAAGAAAAGAGCTCCCAAAAGAGGTGGAAACATTAAGAAAAGACGTCGTAGAACTCGTAAAACAAAGGCGAAGAAAACTTCCGTTTGGTCGATGGTAAAAAACGGAGCAGGCCTATACCTAAGACCATACCGTGTGTACTAAATAAGAACAATCAATTGATAATTCCAAATAAAGCTTTAACAAATCATCAATTATCAAATTATGTAAAATGTTTAAGAATACCATTTTTTAGAGGAGTTTTTATGAAAGACGCATTACCAAATAATATATGGAAAAACGAAACTGGAATAGTAAATTTGGATTCCACTCATGGTCCAGGAACTCATTGGGTATGCTATAAGAAACTCGGACAAAACGTTTACTACTTTGACAGTTTCGGCAATCTACCACTGCCGAAAGAACTTCAACATTATTTTCGGAACTCCAGAAATATATTTTACAATTACAAAAGAGAACAACCCAACAATACAGAAATATGCGGACATTTATGTTTGGAGTTTTTAGCGAAAAGTGTCAGTCAACTTTGAGATGTCATCGTATACAGTGTCACTGAGTGGAAATTCATCCACACTGAAAAGCACTCTTTTCCCGGCACTACGTTTATCCAAGGATAGACTGTGGGAAGCTGCACTATTGGATTTTACTACGTACAATTCAATTCCCAACGTCACGGAGGGAAAAAACAATTTACTACATTATTACGAGAGTAAAGACGAAAAAGGAAATTATTCACAATTGAAGGTAATCACTTTATCTACTGGATCGTATGAAATAGACGATATAAACCAAGTATTACAGAAGCAGCTAGGAGAAGAAAATATCAGTATAAAAGGAAATAACAATACTTTAAAAGCGGAAATCACTTCAAAGTATTATATAGATTTCAGTTTGGAACAGTCGATCGCCAGTTTACTCGGGTTTTCAAACAAGAAAAGAAAAGTCTTAGATCCTGGAACCACTCATACAGGCGATACCACAGTGACAATATTGAAGGTGAACAGTATTGATATAACATGCAATATTATACACGGATCGTATAGAGATGGAGTAAACCAACATATTTTGCATACATTTTATCCAACAGTGGCTCCCGGTTTTAAAATAGTTGAGAAACCACAAAACCTAATATACCTGCCATTGAACACCAGTTTCATTTCGGACATCGTACTGAACATATCGGATCAGGACGGTAACAGTGTTGACTTTAGAGGAGAAACCATTACAATACGGTTACACATAAGAGCGGTGTCATAAGTTCAACATGGGATTGACATTTAAACTGCAACAGAAGAGCCGAGACCTCAGTAGCTCTTCAACATTGGACGAGTTAACACCGGACAACATTCGTTTCCTGCAAAAGATCGGACTAAGACTTACCAACGATGGATATCCTGGATATATCTCAAGGACCGACGTTCGACGAAACACTATGGGAGAAGGAATATCACACGCACAACCCTTACACTTCATCAAAATTAAACAATAACGATGAAATAAGGATCCCCATTCAACAACAGGACATTTACACGTTACCGTGTGAAAGTTACTTGTACATCGAAGGACGGGTATTAAAATTGGATGGAAAGACCGGTTCAACGGTTCCATTTATAAATAACCCGATGGCATATCTTTTTGATGAAATAAGATATGAAATATCAGGAGTGACGGTTGATTCAACAAAAAAGGTCGGTCTAACAACGACACTGAAAGGATTAACATCATTAACACCGCATGAGAAAAATTCAATAGTCACCGCCGGATGGGTTGCTCCCGATAAAGACACTATAACACCGGATTCCAATGGTCATTTTGACTTTCATGTCCCTTTACGTTTGCTTTTGGGATTCGCTGAAGATTACAGACGAATAATAATAAATGTCAAACAAGAATTGGTATTACTCAGATCTTCAACTAACAAGGACTTGATACTTGCAGACCCTGGAACTACGGAAGCCAAACTGGAATGGCAACTACAGTTGGATAAAGTCGTGTGGAGAGTACCGCATGTCAGATTAGCCGATGAACACAGAATCGTATTGTTGAGAAAGTTGAAATCTGACCGTGATATCGTCATGCCGTTTAGAAGTTGGGAATTCCATGAATATCCCACACTACCTCAAACAGAGCGACAAACATGGACTGTGAAGACGTCCACTTATCTAGAACGGGCACGGTACATAATACTCGGTTTCCAGACTAAACGAAAAGATGTTATAACTTCGCACGCCGGTCAATTTGACCATTGCAAGATAAAAAATTGCAAAGTTTTCCTAAACTCTCAATTCTTTCCTTATGACAATTTAAATGTAATGTTCAGCAAAAAACGTTATTCCATTTTATACGATATGTATGCGAGGTTTCAATCGTCATATTACGGAAAGACAAATACACCGCTATTATCACCGGATCAGTTTTATTCAAAAGCTCCGATAATCGTTATCGATTGTTCAAAACAAAATGAATCCGTAAAGTCGTCAAGTGTGGATATAAAAATTGAAATGGAGTTTGAAGAAGCAGTACCGGATGGAACTTCGGCATACTGTCTGATTTTACATGACAAGATAGTGACGTACACTCCATTAACGGGAATCGTTAAAAATGTGTTGTAAAAAACTGTTTTGAGGTTGATGCGAATGTTATAAAAGGGGGAAAAAAAAGAATGAAAATCTCATTATATTTCTGACCGTCGTATGGGAAGCATCGTTCGCAAGATGAGCTCGCCTACTGCAAATACTAACGAAGAAGAAACTACGCCTCTCATGGCTGACAATAGTTTGGATATAGAAAAACAAGTTGAACAAGAAATGGATGAGTTCCTCAAGTTTAAACACAAGAAAAAAGAAGAGGAAGTTGAAAAAGGAGTAAAAAGAAGAAAGATCGACGACACCATTTCCACCAATATTTTGGCAGAAGTATTTCTCAGGATCTACTATCCCATCTCTTCGTGTATGACAAAGAGCGTATCCGCCGGAGTTATAAAATCATTGGATTATTCACCAACTGTTATTTTAAATCATGGATCCAAAATGGTGGCCTTCACTGAAATTTCCTGGGAATCGTTTAGGAAACATCTACATCTTTTGGAATGTTATTTGAGTAACAACACATTTGGAAGAAGGACGAAATTAAGTCTGCTGGAATCGAATATCGAAATCGATATAGTGAAACATCGAGGTGGACAAATCGTTCGCTTTCGAGATTTAACCAAGCACGACATGAAGGTACACCTGACAAAAGATGAATTCTACAGTCTAAGTTGTGCTACCGGTCCTATAACAAGATATCTAAAACAGCTGATATTTTCAAGCGCGATTATAAAAGAGTATTTGACCGATACATTGGATAGACAGCCGTATGTTCCGATTCTATACGGTCCTGTAGATACGTCCATCTTCAATAGAATACCTCACGAAGTTGATATGTGGAGACAGTTGCACAACTATCAAACTAACTTTAATATAGATGAACAAGCCCAAGAGATGAATGAAGAAGACTCGTGCAACAATTAGTAAACTAACAACCTCCACTATAAAAGGATGTCCACCACGGTTTTACAAACAGTCGTTTACCAACCTTCGTCATGAATAAACGAGTTTCGTTTTCCAACCAATCGGAAGTAATGGAGGTAAGACGAGGTATAATTGAATTTCAAGCGTTCCGCGGTAACGACGGAAGTTTTATCATAAAAGAGTTAGTAGTTTTAGATATGGATACATCTGTAGTTTATCACTATTTATTCCAACCGCCTCTACCGTTCAACAGGTTAACCACCAAAGCGAAAGTGACAAACAAATGGTTGGTAAAACACTTTCACAACTTGAGATGGGACGAAGGTTTTATACACTACAGTATGATGCCGCACATTATGAATCATTATTGTAAAGAATTTAAAATTATCTACACAAAAGGATTGGAGAAAGCCAGTTGGATACAGGCGTTTACAAACCATGAAGTGTTAAATGTTCAGGTGGACAGGGATTTCCAGTGTCACTTTGCAAACATTTGTATTTCATCGAAGAACTTCAAACATCGGCAATCCCAATGCGCTTTAAAGAACGCTTATCGCTTGAACGCGTATCTCCAACAGAGTGGTGGGGGATGGGGAGGATATAAAAGCGAGGGGACGGGCATGACCCAGCATGAGTATTACTCTAGCCTCCGAGCAGTCAACACCTCGCACGCAGATTCGCAAGAGTAAGAATATTATCAACAGAAAAGAAGAAGTAAAGATGGCATCGCAGACGTTTTTACAATCACTTGTTGATCAGTTTAACAAACATTCCAAGTCTACCATCCTACCCACCAAGAGATGTTCAGAATTGAAAGAAGAAAAGCACTACATCATCCACACCATCAAGAAGATGGAAACAACTGTCGGAGACGCCATCAACTGTACGCTGAGTGAAGCGCCCTACTCGCCCGGTGATGAACCGAAATTTCAAATCTTTCTTCCCAAACGCTTTGTCCAACTTCTGCAGAACGAAGATCTACGCCTTATCCACCCCGGCGCTCTCTACTTGGCATCCCACGGTCCAAGCGGAAGCAATTCTACAGAGCTCACACTTCACGTCATGCCCACTGCCAACAGTTAATTTGTAATTTCCTATTGTTCTTGTACACCTTTGTCAAATATTTCTGAATAAACGACAATAAGAAAAAAAAAATAAAAAATATAAAGCAACATATCGGTATGTGTTTGTACACATATCGGTATGTTGCTTTATATAAAAAACAATTTCGGGTGGCCTTGACCTAGTTTCAAAAACTATATAAATGGAGCAATGTCCGTGGGAATTTCCTCAGTCTACGACTACCTTCAGTGCTGTACACATCTCCGTTGCTTGTGCAATCGTCGGTGATAGCAAGATGTCTCTCAAGATCAAGTGTGCATCATACGATACCTCCACCATTACAACTTTTGAACAGCTCGACAATTTCATTAATGAATTGCGAGTTCTTCTTGCCGGTGGTTATCACTTGAATGTCGACACTTATGTCACAAACAAGAGGATGTTTTCCAAACAAAACTTCTGCGATGATGAAGTGTTCTTTCCCACACAGACGGGGACAACATCCACTCCGTCTACTCAAACTAATGTGAAGTTCCACAAATACTACTAAATGTCAAAGCAAAATAACAACAACAACTACAACTCGTCGCTGTGAAATTTCGCTATAAAACGAGTGTTCAACTCAAACAAAATCATCATTTGCTTTCCAACAGTCGCAGCGGTAACAACTACTGGTACCATGTTATACCGAATGATGATTGAATTCAATGGAAAGATCTACGGAAAGGACTATAGAACCGTAGAAGAGATGAGCTCCGATCTCAATGTATTGACTAGAGAAGGGTTCCAACCAAAACTGATCCTGAAGTTTCCAGAGGTGCATCCGCTATCCACTGAAGAACTCATCGCTATGGCTAGAGCAAACAAGCAAGAACACAAACAGAATATTAAGAAAGAACCTGAAGAAGAAGAAAAGGACAAACCTGCATCATAAATATATAAAAATAACCATCTTACATTTGTAAGATGTTCTTTTTTAAAACTTCATTTGGATGACCTTGAGATTACCCCCACCACTTTTCTTAATCTATAAAACACGCTATCCTATACTATACAACTTCATTTCTCGCCTAGACTTACAAGCGGCAACATGGAAGAGAAGAAAAACAAGGACGCGCCTCGCTACTGTTGTGAACAGAAATGCACCGATTTAGGGAGGTGGATGGTAGACGGATTAGCCTGTACAAAGTGCGAATTCTTCGGATCCTGTTACTGCAAATGCAAGACAAAGCAACTACCGCCACCGGAATTGCGAACCTTCAAGATTTTTAAATCACGATACTTCCACACTTGCTGTCCCCAGAGGTGTATCAAATTCCATCCGGAAAAACTTGTCAACTGTCGAGAGTGCAATGCATATTATAAGGACGACTTTTGTACATGCATCATAAGTGCATGCAAGTACAGATCAGATTGGTCTTCTGATCCTGTTGAAGCTTCAGATGTATAGCTGTAGTCACTGACTGCAGCCCTTTTTTAAAACTCCATTTGATTGACCTTGAAATTACCCCCCACCACTCTTTTTTACAACATATATTCTACGGATCATTCGATACGCTTCTCATTCTTATTTCATTACTCGCACTGACAACAACATGGATGATAAATTCATTTCCTTTCAACATTTAATTACCGACAGAGAAGAGATGGAAGAACTATTCCAAAACTTACTCACACTCATTGATAACTATCCTTTAAGATGGATCAACATCACAGTGCAATACGTCAATCCTACCAAAATATTTTCATCCTCATCATCTTCTTCCGGCACCTCAATGTCTTCATCGTCACAAAGTGCAGAGGAAGAGGAACAGACAAATAATGGTGTTAAAATTGTTGAATTAAACGACGAGGAACAAGAAATGCAGACTCTGGTTAAATATAAATTTAATATTTAATTTACAAACAAAGTATTACTATTTTCTACATTGTGTTACAGCTAGCGCTTATCTTCATACGGCTCCCACAACCTATCCCGACGGCGTTTCGCGGCGAACTGCGATGACCGAAGTTCCCTCGTTCCCCACTCAGGCTTCGCCCCACCACTGGCCTCCCCCCACTCTTTTCTTCCCCCACCACGGAACCCCTACCGAGTATAGGCGGCCGCCTCACCGCCGCTCGCCATTTGTTCGCCAACTCCCGAACGATGAGCGGCTTTCCTTTAGCGACAAGTACAAATACATTTACCGTAAAGTCGCAACAAGACTTGCGGGATATTTTTGAAACTTTGAATGACGTAGTCAACGCTCCACACAACACCATCACTATGACTGTGGAGATCTCCTACAATTGTCCACAATGCGAGGAGATGGAGAGCGAGGACATCGAACCTGCAAACAGCACTCCTCCACCTTCCGAGGCTGCAGCGTCCGACACGGCTGACAATGACGTTTAATCGCAAACAACTGTTTTTTTTTCTTCTTCTTCTTCACCCCCCACCACTCTACAATAAATATGCACTGCGCTCGTCTTCGCTTTTCATTTCATCACCAACTTTCCGACCTTCAACACCGCTCCCGTTTTTGCCCCACCACGAAAGAAAAAAAAAACACGCACACAAAGATGATGGACGACGTTTCGCTCAAATCACGATTGGAAGAGGACAGACTCAGACTGGAGATCAACAGGCTGCAATTGGAAGCGGCAAACCAACAAGGGATGGTCCGCCTGCTGCAACTGTTCAAATGCGTACTGTGCATGTTGTGCGTCTACCTCCTTTTCGCCATCACCTTCGGCGTCTACCACTGCGTCACCAGTGTACGACGCTCCAACGCCTCTCTGCACAACAACAACGACACGATTTTAATTTAAATTCATTAAAATAAATAAACGAAAAAATAAAAAACAACCCCTCCCTCGGCCCGCCCGCTCCCGCTCCGATCCGACCCGTCCCGAGTCCCCGCCCCGACTGAGCCCCTGCGGCTCCCACTTTTTTAAAACTCCCTCCGGATGGCCTTGACCCACTTACAAAACACACTTATCACCGTCAACCACAACTGCCGGTTCGAACCGCTTGGCCTTGACCTGCGCCAGAACCGGCAAAACCCCACTACTAGTAGGTATACATCGACACTTAAAAACAGTGTATCTATGAAAACTTGTTACTGGCAATAAGTATAGCCAGGCATTGTCATTCTATACATTGCCTAAAGTTGTTAGGTAAAGTATATATATTCAAAGCTTAATTAAGAGAACAAGTGCGACATTGTTCTCGTAATTAAGCATCTCTTTTAATAAATTAAGGGAATCATAAAGTAATAAAGTTTTCTAAATTATACAAGCCATCATTTCGGCTTTTATATCAATTTATTCTCACATTAAAGATTTACTAGTAACTCTTTGTTCTATCCTTCATTAATGAAGTCAAAATATTGACATATGACTTATTGAAAGATAATATTTTTTCAAAAACGTGTTATATTCTGAGATTTATTATCTGGCATGTATAATAAATAAATCTAATTTTTACACTGACTAAAAGCATTTACATTTTTTTTATTTTACTATATATTTTGATTATCATATCTTTTCTGACGATTAAATATGTGCATTTAATACATTTTCCAGGAGGACCGTAGATATTATACAAAATACCTAATCATTTTAATGCAATTGCTAAGCAATGTGAATAAAGATCTGAAATTGTATGACATTTTATACTTTGCCTAAAACTCTGGTAGAGTACCGAACCAAATAATGGTAAATAAATTTTAAATACAAATGATATGTAAAATACCATTTTCATGTTGAAAACCCCTGATAATTTTTTGGTTTGCCCATGTTATCATTGTTGCTATTATTTTATGAAACACATATAGATTTAATTTATTTTATCATTATTCTGTACATGTTCTTTAAATTTACATGTTTACCGGCTTATATACACTTACTATATATGTTTTAAAATATAATCCATAAATACACCAGTATTCTTTAATCAGAGAAATAATTCCAATTCTACTGCATTTTAGGACCGTGCTGTTAGTTTGCCGTGGACCCAACAGAGGCGCTAGCGGTCTTTCGTCAGTGCTCCGAGTGGCAATTTATTGAAGTTACTAACGAACCGCTGCGCTGGGGAGGTGGCAGATCGTTATACTATGATTTTGAAACACGAGTTTTACAGATACTTGAAGGGTCACCGGTAAAAATTGATAAACTAGCTAACAGCCCGCAAAATGATGGGTAATGTTCATGATGATTGGTGAATGTGGTGGCATAATGTTGAATGGTCACGGCTTTTATGAAAACAAATAAATGTTTTGATTATTTTTCAAAACACGATGCTAATTAGTTGATGGTTAAGATACAAAAACATTATTTTCCGTGAATATAACTATAACTTCTTTTCAATAATAAAAAAAATTAGTTTGAATAATTTGTTATTCACTTGATATTATATTAATTTTCAACATAATATTATTTCATTCTTTTTAAATGGGGTTAGAACAATATTTTTATTGAATATATATATATATATAAGGGTTATATATAATATAAACTATTTTTAGAAGTGATTGTTATACTTCAATGCCCGATTGTACCTTAACACCGATCTCTAGCAGTGAGGAACCTCGGCAGTTTGGCGTTTGGTCGACAGATAGCAACAGCGTCATAGAGCCGATAACGTAGTTTACAGTGTGAACTTGGAACTGCAGGAAATAGTGTATAACATCGGAATGACGTGGAAGTGGCGTGACGTGACGTAATTAAAGTTTGAACAAAACTTCTTAAATTCATGACAACTAATGCGTCGGAGTATGTAGACGGTTGAAACCTTTTAAAGATATCAATTAATTAATTTAATAAATGAATTAATTTATATTTGCATAGTACAATCTGACTATCTTTTAAAGTATACGAGGCTCAACCATTTTAAAATAAAACAGTACTATAAAACAACGTCATCAACAACACTGCTAACTACTACCTCTGTATCTTTGAATAATTATATAAAAATTGAATTAAATTTAAAACCGAATATGCCTACTGCACAAATAAAATTAAGTACGTATTGCTTTTTATTCTTTTAGCCACTCGAGATTCTTAACTATATTAAGGTTCACGAAAATAGTCCAATGGAAGTATTAACAGCTGTGCCCCTCTCACACCTGCAGTGTTGTCATTTGTGATCATGTTTACCATGTGAAATATCTTATATAATAATATGTTTCTAGATAGATTTGGCACCATCGGACTATTTTCGGTAACCTTACCATATAGTACGTTGTTTATCACATTACAAAAGTTTAATGGAATAAGAAAAAAACTTTATTGCAGACTTTATAAGAAATAAAAAAAACTATTAATTTATTTATAATTTGGCTTCATTTAAAATATCTTAATCTTATACCAAGGACTTTACCACTAAAAATTAGTAACCATAATCGAAATTCATACAAATCCATAAGAAGATGATTATAAAAAAGAGGTATTACGAGTTGTTTGTACCTTATTTCTATAGACAACGTTGTTATATCATTTGAGAATATTATCATAGCTAACAGAGACTTATGAAGGTCGAAAATAAGAAGTGATGGAGCTTTTTTTATATTAGGGTAAGTTATATCAGGACTAGACCACACAATGTTATCTTTTCGCCCTACTTACTCTTTATTGGCTGCATTACTGCAATTCCCAGATTTGAAATGCAACCGCAAGCGTCGCCACCAACGGGTCGGAGCCTTTACTTATTGTTCCATTCCATTTGAAAGGACTATGCATTTTGAGCATATTGCATTAAGTAAAGATGCGGAAAATATTGTTTCTAGGTATGTATAAGGTATGTAAGTACAATTTTGTTAATTTATTTAATGATTAATTGACGCGTTTCTTTGAAAGGAGTATAAAAACATATTTAAACAATATTTATTTAATATTACATAACATTAATGATTCTTACACATCAGAGTTAGAGAAAGATATTAAGGAATGCTAAGGGTTAAGGGAAAATGTTAGAAGTAAGGAAATAAGTCAGGGGTCGAGTGCGTTATAGTACGTCGATTAATTCTGAACTGACTGGATTTGGGCTCTGAAATTGGTTTCCTTTGGCAGATTACCGATTTGAAAAGATCCTCTCTATAGACTGCCTTAATCATTTTACTTGTTTTATTATGGTAGAAAAATATGTTGACTTTTAAGAGATTAATGCACTAAACCAGAAGTTTGAAATTCCTCTTTTTCTAAAGGAACGAAAACACTTAATTCGTCGGTAATTTTGAAATAGGAAAGTAGCTTACAATAATATTTCAATTCATGCTTACTAACTCGAATATTTATTTTTATTTTTAAAAAGTTCATATTAAAATATTTATACAATTTGTCTTTCTTACTCTGTTGATAACCTTAAATAATTCATTTAATAGGGGTTGTTATTTTTGTTGAACTAAATAAAGTTTTACAAACAACAATTACACTGTTTCTTACTACTTGATCTTAGCAAGTTTGGTATCATTTACTCTATGCGCCTTGCGCATGTAGATTACATGACAGAGGGTGGTTTGTTTCTGACAGGTTCACAATAGGCGCTACAAGGCATCCTCAAACCAAATTGTCAAAACCACTACAATACAGTTTGGATACAATCACAATATAGTGTGGTATAATACACATACCACCATGTATTCATTATACCAGAACCTGATATTGCTAGTAACAACTTGGTTCATGATGATGTTTTTCATCTTACATAGTTATATAGCTAAGAACAGAATATGACACAAAAATATTAAAGTAAACATATTAAATATACAGGATGTTCGGTAAAAACGTTCCAATAATTTATTGGGTTATTTTACACATTAAATTAAAAAAAATAATACCAAGTGTGTAATAATCTGACAACGAATAGTGGAATTATTTGGATTATTCTGCAGATAAACATAGATTTATCACTGTAATCAATGAAAACTTATGGTATTTTAATAGTACAACTTAAAAAAAAAAAAAAACTAAAAAACTAAAATACTCTGTTACTTGTTGTCAGATCTTTACACCTTGGTATCATAATCTAAATAATTTAATTTTTTAAATATTTTTGCCTCTATTAAAATGTTTATAAAATTCACCGGCCCAATTAGAAATCGGGGTACTCAGTTAAAAGAAAATCTTTTGTGAAACAAGATTCACGTGGATTTTTACTCACATTTTGTAGAAGAATTACATGATTTTTGTGGCAAAAAAGTCTTTACTTTAATGGTGTGGGGCAGGAGTAAGATTTTTATGAAGTAGCCTTTTGTTACGTTTTTTAATTTTTCTGATGTAAAACACCTGCCAGAAGCGATCGCAAATCTTTATCTATGATGGACAAAGCCTAGACTCACTCACTTATTATTAATTCAGCTACAGTACTTCCAGCTATGGCCAAGTCAAAATAGGTTTGTGGCGGAAGAAATTACGGAGGAGCCGTATTTCCACAGTTGATAGACTGAAAGTGGTGCATATTCCCGAAAAGTTCCAGAAAATTCCCAGACATATTACCCAACTTTTACAATAAAACCACTATGATTAACCACAGTAAACACTAAAAATGTTTATAGTAGATAGAAAAAGCCACTTTCAAAACCGGCCACGTGCCGCCGGAAGCCATGTTCCGGGGCAGGTGTCTTCCGGTCGAATATTAAATGAGGTTGGGGGAGGTGGGGTGAGGTTTGAAGTAGATTTGCGCATAAATTAAAAGTTGGTTCAAAACTGAAATTCAACAATTGGTGGTTGAACTAAATTTTGCGCATAAATTAACCGGGGTTGAATTAAAACTTCGCATAAAATATTGGTTAGTTCAAAACTGAAATTCAACAACTGGGGGGTTGAACTAAATTCGCGCATAAATTAAAAGTTGGTTCAAAACTGAAATTCAACGATTGGGAGTTGAACTAAATTTGCGCATAAATTAAAAGTAAGTTCAAAACTGAAATTCAACGACTGGGAGTTGAACTAAATTTGCGCATAAATTAACCGGGGTTGAAGTAAAACTTCGCATAAATTAAAAATTAGTTCAAAATTGTAATTCGACGGTGTTAATAAAAACTCTAATAGTTGAACGAAAATAAAAGTCAGTTCAAACATAGCGCAGTCATAACAAGAGAGAGAGAAGGTAGATAGAAGTGTTAAGTTCCGCGGATAGAACAAGAATGAAGAATGAAACATGACGCGTCGAAATATATGCGTGACTGTAGATGTCAGTTAATGGGGGGTCTAGAGCTTCCGGCCTGTCAGATGGTGAATTAATCAATGGGGGGAGTGGAGATGGCGCTCGGTTGAACTAAAATTGCGCATAAATTAAAAGTTGGTACAAAACTGAAATTCAACTTGATAATGTGGGGTACGGAAAGTATGTCGGGGTTGAATTAAAACTTCGCATAAATTAAAAGTTAGTTCATGTTAGCTGAAGAGTGTACAGGAGAATGAAACAGGAACTGTCGTTAGCGCGCTTATATAAAGAAGGGTGGGGGGTAAAATATGAAAACCTGCTGAACACAGTCGATAGGTGTAACAAGTTCGAAGTTGTGGAAACGTAACATCGAACGCAAAATGTTGTGAATAACACCATCGTCAACGGTAACTTGCAAAGTTCTAGCAGAGTATAACGGGTTAAAAACTTAATTTCTTCCTTACTTTTGTTAAATTATTTTAATCTTTGAAACAGAAGGTTTGGAATTACTTCGTAATATATGTTGTGTCCGCAAAAGTTTCAATTTCAAACATTGTGTATCCATCACAAGAAGTATATCAGATGTGTAGAAGTCAGAACAAGACAGATGAATGAGATATAACGTCGAGCACGCGAAGGTGATTCAAACAGGACGACATGTGCTAATGTAAATGAAACTCCAGGTTAGTAGCAATTAGACTTGTATAATGAAGTTGGCGAAACGTATATGTAATGAGTAGGAAGGATGCGAACAACACAAATGCGAGTTAATTAATGGTCGCAGTGCGATGAACAATCTTCTTTTATAACGGTTATCGCGTGAAAAGATCGGTTCCGCATGAGCGCCCAAGTGGAACCTCCCGTGTTCACTCAAGCGGAACCCCCCCCCCCCCCCGGTGACTAATCAAGCGGAACCCCCCCCCCCGGTGACTAATCAAGCGGAACCCCCCCCCCATAAAAAATGGAGATTAAAATCCCCCCCCCCCCCCCGGTGGTCACTCAAGCGGAACCCCGCCGGGTCGATGACCGGTCAATGCCCGGTCACGACCGGTTGCTAACCCCATCTAATTACCACACTTCACATCCCATGCCAGCCATGAACTACTATTGTTTGAATGAAACAGAATTAAACATGGCAGCCACCATGGAAAATTCTAACCTCAAACCTTGGTTTTACGTCACTGCGCATGCGCCACTCCCACTCCTTCGTTTCATTTTTATGCTCCTATAACTTGTACTGAGTGAGCCAACTTCACGCTACGGCGCCTAGTCATGTATTACTCACTTTAGCGCTACTGCGAATGCGCCTAGTCTGTATTACTCACTTTAGCGCTGCTGCGAATGCAACGAGTTCTCCGGATCGGAATCACTCCTCACTATTGCGCATGCGCCGAGTCCTGTATTACTCAATTTAGCTCTACTGTGCACGGAAAGTTCTAACCTCAAACCTTGGATTTTACGTCGCTGCGCATGCGCCACCCCCACTCCTTCGTTTCATTTTTACACCGCTGCGAACTGGAGTGGATTGAAGACCGTACTGGAGTGAAACAATTCCCCCACCACTGCATTAATTACCCCCACCACTCGAAAACCCGAGGAGCCCGATTTTCGCGTCAGTCGTCAACGAGTTTTCATAGCGAAAAGTCGTTGGCGACTCGGTAAGAGGTTCAAATATATAGTAGGCCTATATATATTTGAACTTCTTATACTACGTTGCGTTCTTTAATGCAATGTGGTATGTGTGTGTGTGTGTGTAAATATTAGTTGTAAGTTGCACTTAATTTAAGAATTAATTTGCGCATTGCGATGTTAGTTATAAGTTGTGTTTAGCGTTAAGGTGTATTAATTTTAAGAATAATGATGGTATTTGGTTATGTTGAATTATTTGATATTTAATAATGATGTGTTGTTAGTTTTAAGTGTTGGTATTAATAATTAATGTTGTTGTTTTGCCTTTCAGCTAGATGATAGGGGGTAGATTAAATGTAAATTCAGAAGTTCGGTTGAACTTCACTTAGAAGGGGTGGGACATCCGCAAATTGTAGGTAGCGGACTAGGTTTTTGCATTTTGTTTAGGAATATGATGGGTGGGATTAGTTGGGTGGGTGTTAGAGTTGCGTTTCTGCATTAGCTGTTCCAGTTTCCCTTGTAATTAGTGGTTACGCTTGAATGCGGGCCGGGACGTTACGCTTGAATGCGGACGGACCAAACAAAATTGCGTCGATGTCCTTCGCAGAACGTAACTAGTGGGTTGGGAGTGGGAACCGTTAGGCAAACAGGGTGGTGGGAACAGTTACTACTGTTCCCATCACCTTGGTTCTTTATAAGTCTTGAATGACCTTGACCCACTTTTGGAAGGGTCAATGACCAACCCCCCCCCCGGTGACTAATCAAGCGGAACCCCCCCCCCGGTGACTAATCAAGCGGAACCCCCCCCCCCCCGGTGACTAATCAAGCGGAACCCCCCCCCCCGGTGACTAATCAAGCGGAACCCCCCCCCCATAAAAATGGAGATTAAACCCCCCCCCGAAAATTAAAATGCCTATAAATCGATAATGGATTAACGGATTAGGACAAGCGATACATCATTGAAAAGGTTTATGTAAGACGAACATTTTAGTCAAGGAAGAATTTAGTTATCTTATTTTTGTCGAAAGTTATGCGAATTATTTGAAATAAATACCCCCTCTCTTTCCTTCCCTCCCACCTTCCCCCACTTAACGGCTGTTAACCCTTCTCATTAGCATACTGTTATAAAAGACGCATCGACCACGGCTAACATTTCATTCTGTTTCCAGACGCTACGCTGCGAACTGCGAACAGAATTACCACGATGTCATCCCTGCCGACTACAACTTCCACTACAGCCTGCTCTTCTATTACAAGTTCAACTTCTACTACGGCTTCAACTCCAGTCAAGAAAACTCTTTGCTTGAAAAATGCTCCCGTCTGGTATAAGTGCAAGCTAGAGCGTTGTGTTTCTCCCCCATTATTTTTAACACTCTAAGTCTCGTGATCTACTTTTCTGAGGCCGTTGTACAGTTATATGACCTCTCCGACTTGCATTGTTTGCATTGCGTGTAGCTTCATATAGCGTGCAAAGAATGGTTCCTAATGAAATCTCATCAGCATTCAAAGACAGAGACTGTTGTTTTGCAAGTTAATTAGTCTTGAAATAATGAAGTAGGAAACGTATATGTAATGAGTAGGAAAGATATGAACACCGCGAATGCGAGTTAATTAGCGGTTGCGGCGCGATGAACATTTGCCTTCATTATCACATAACGACTATCTCGTGAGAAGATCGGTTCCGCATGAGCGCCCAAGTGGAACCCTCCGTGTTCACTCAAGCGGACACCCCCCCCCCGGTGACTAATCAAGCGGACCCCCCCCCCGGGTGACTAATCAAGCGGAACCCCCCCCCCGTGACTAATCAAGCGGAACCCCCCCCATAAAAAATGGAGATTAAATTCCCCTTCCCCGAAAATTAAAATGACCATAACTCGTATATGGTTTGATCGATTACGACAAGCGATACATCATTGAAAACGTCTATGTAAGACGAACATTTTAGTAAAAGAAGAATTTGGTTATCTTATTTGAGTTAAAAGTTATGCGAATTATTTAAAATAAATACCCCCTCTTCTTCCTTTCCCACCACCTCCCGGATCAATAATCGGTCACGGCCAGCTGTTACCCCTCTCATTAGCATACCGTTATAAAAGTGGAGCAAGCGTTGTTCACTCCTCATTCCCCTTCTACACGCCACTCTTGTTGTTTCGTCTCTGCTCTTTACAATATTACTTGCTTTAAAAATGCCTCCTCGTCTTAGTGAAAATTTCAGTTCTTCTGATGTTTTTGAACAACCTGAAGACACTTTAAATAACGACAGTGACAGTGAAGATGATGATGAAGATTATTATTATAGCGTTAAAATTAGTGAAGAACTGAAAGTCATAGCAATTGATCCACAATTCCCATTCGATACAATAGAAAAATTCATGTCTGAAGCTCATAAATGGTTGGATTCAGGATCTTACGTACGAATCGGCTCTTTTATATTGTATGATGATTGTAATTCTTTTCTTGTAACACCAAATGATAGAGACCGCATGCGGCAGTGGGCTCAAACAATGAAGGAGTGCTACGAACAAGGTGTGGATGTTGGCGGCTATTTTACAGCGCAAGTGGTTTAATAACCAAATTACCCTTCCCCCACCCTACACCTTATCCCTTCCCAATCCTTATTCCTTCCCCCCTCCCCATTTTTTAAAACTCATAAAAGGCGGGCTATGAACCTCCAGGTTTCTAGTCTGTACTTGCACCTTGTGCCGTCAAGATGCTTACCACTTTGTCTTTTAATAGTATTACAGGCACTGAGCAGAAATTCTATAGAAAATTTTGTTCTCTACTTGATAAACCGCAAAAACTACCTCCAAATACTTTCACCCACAAGCGACCTCTGATGGACAAGGATGATGTAAGCAAAATACCATTAGTTCAAGCGAAATTTCTGGAAGAAAAAAATCTTGTTTATGTAAGAGAAGTGTATCATAATGAATATTCAAAAAGATTGGCTTACGAATTCATTAAGGAACATGCAGGACGTCAAAAAGAACAGTATCCAGAACCATTTTATTTATATCTTTTTGAGAATGGAGCTAGTGTAACGGTAGAAATAAGTATCAAATTAATATAATTCTCTTTATTAAGTTTGTGAAGTGAGGGTTTGAAGTAGATTTGCGCATAAATTAAAAGTTAGTTCAAAACTGAAATTCATCAATTGTTGGTCGAACTAAATTTGCGCATACATTAACCGGGGTTGAATTAAAAGTTCGCATATCTTCCTATCAAGTTTATGAGGTTAGAATTTTGTTTTGCTGTGAAGTTATTGAAATAGTATTTGTATAAGGAAAATTCATATTGAAATACATGTTGTAATTTAGTCGTTGAGATGTGTACTGTACGAAAGCTGGATTTATAGTGAGTCGGCGCGACAAATGAACTTGTATTTATGCAGATTGTTAAAATGGAATAAAGAGATGATAGTAGCAAAACGCTTGAAGTAGAAAGTGTGAATAATGTTATATAAAGAAATAATAGTTAAACAAGGAAAATATTGAAAATTCAAACTAGTATTAAAAAATATGAACGGACAATCAATTTTGTAGAAGGTTAATATTTTGTTGAAAACGTTTGATTTTCTTGGATAGTGAAGAAGAAGAAGATGAAATAGTGGTAGGGGGACCGTTATAAAAGGAGGAATGTGAGAGCCCATTTCATTTCTCTGCGAAACTTCGAAGAGTAAACATCTCAACATGTATCATTGCGATAAATGTTCGGAATCGTTTCACGATGAAATTCTATTAGACTGTCATAAAGAACTAATTCACAACAACGCAGAAGAAAAACAAGAAAAACAAGAAGAACAAGAAGAACAAGAAGAACAAGAAGAACAAGAAGAACAAGAAGAACAAGATGAAATATCAGCAACATCTTCAACTACTTTACCGAATCTACAAGTATTTGTTTACCCGGTAAAGTAGTAATGCATCATAAGATTCAAAATGAAAACTTAAACTTAGAAGAATTTATTAGAGAAGCAAAACCAATCGTAAGTAAAACTTTAAAAGAAGAATTGAAAAGATTGAACTTTCTTAAATTTGGTTTACTACTAGAAGCTATGTTTATAAATGTACAAGAAGAATTATCACCAAGAGGATTCATAACAAAAAACCGAACCATCATGGAAAGTTCAAACATTGATTCAATAGTAGAGAACTGTATAGAAGAAATATTAACAAAAATTCAGGAACACGAAGGAAGAGGATCTGGATGGAGTCTTACAAGCATTGAATTATTAGATATAAAAGTACACAAACATGGTTATGGATTAATGGGATCTAGTTATATTCCTTTGCCACAAAGAATCAAGGATACAAGATCGTGTATTAATGTGAAAAATCAAGATAACGAATGTTTTCGATATGCTATGACATCTAAGTTTGTACCAAATCATTTCGATACACCTAACCAACACTATGAAAATCAAAGACATAGGTACAATTTTCAAGGAATTACTTAACCTGTATCACTAGGAGATATATCAAAATTTGAGAAGAAAAATCCCGGTACGTCTATCAATGTTTTTGCATTAGATAGTTCAAACAAAGTGTATCCTTTACGTATTGCAAAAGAAGAGCTACCAGATCATACGGATTTACTACTACTAACGCGAGGAGATGTGTCTCACTATGTGTACATAAAGAAATTCGACTCACTTGTTAATAAGCAGCTTTCTAAAGATCGACACAGAAAGTTAATTTGCAAGAGATGTTTCAATTTTAAACGAGATGGACTACACGGAAGAGAATGGTTACAAGAGCACAAAAGACTATGTAACAATAATTATGAAGCAAAGATTAATTTACCTTCGGAAAACAGAGCATTCGTTACATTTCAAAAGGTTTATCATCAATACCGTATCCCTTTAGTTGTGTATGCGGACTTTGAATCAACACTTGTTCCTGTTGAAGATGAAAATTGTGAAGCAAGAAAAAGTGTCAAGTATCAAATGCACAAACCAAACAGTTTTTGTTTAATGGTTAAATCAACATTATCAGAAGAACATTTGAACAAATATGGATTAACTTCAGAACCTCTAGTATATCGTGGTGAAAATGCGGAAAAAATATTTCTTGATCACCTATATTCAATAGCTGGAAATACACAAAGATTATATACAAATATTGTACCAATGAAACCGATGGACGAAGAAGAAGAAATTCAACATGAAAATGCGACTCACTGTTTCTTGTGCAAAAATGATTTTACTATTGAGAATTATAAAGTTAAAGATCACGACCACCTCACAGGTTATTACAGGGGTGCTGCTTGTAATAAATGCAACTTGAGCTATCGTTTACCACTATTTATCCCTGTGGTTCTGCATAATCTTAGTGGGTACGACGCTCATTTTATAATACCTGAACTAGGAAGAGACGACGGTAAAATCGATGTGTTAGCTGAAACTTCAGAAAAGTTCATAAGTTTTTCCAAAGAAGTTGGAAACGTCAAACTAAGATTCTTGGACTCCTACCGATTTTTGCCGTCGAGTTTGTCCAAACTTTCTGAAAACCTAAGGAAACAAGATTTAATCGAAACAAAGAAGATTGTAAACAGCGACAAACTGGATCTGGTACTTCGAAAAGGTGTTTTCCCATATGATTACATAGACAGTTTAGAAAGATTTAATGAAACATCACTACCTCCAAAAGAAGAATTTAAAAGTAAACTGTACGACATGGATATATCTCAAGATGATTATGATCACGCATGCAAAGTATGGAACGAATTAGGATTTAGAACATTGGGAGAATATTCAGATTTTTATGTTAAACTAGATGTGACTTTATTATGTGATGTGATGGAAGAATTTAGAAATACGTGTTTTGCGGCATATGGATTGGACCCTCTTCATTCGTACACTTCGCCTGGACTAGCGTGGCAAGCCATGTTGAAAGAAACAAATTGTAAAATACAACTTCTTACAGATATAGATATGGTTTTGATGTTAGAGTCAGGAGTTCGAGGAGGATTGACGCAAAGTGTAACACGTCATGTCAGGGCAAACAACAAGTATTTGCCCGATTATGATGCATCAAAACCAACAACATTCCTGGGTTATTTTGATGCAAATAACTTATACGGATGGGCAATGTCGAATCCCCTTCCATATGATAATTTCAAATGGATAGACCCAGAATCAATTGGAAACATAATGGATATACCGAAATATGGAGAAACTGGTTACATATTTGACGTCGATTTTGAATATCCCGAACATCTTCACGACGAACATTATGATTTACCACTTCTTCCGAAGACCGAAATTTCTCCAACTGGAAGATGGCCAAAATTATTGATGACTTTAACCAACAAGTCTCGGTATGTTTTACACTACTGGATGATACAACAGGCCTTAGACTTGGGATTAAGAATTACAAAAATTAATCGAGTACTACAATTCTCTCAATCTTGTTGGTTAAAACCGTACATTGACAACAACACAAAAAGAAGAGCCGGCGCTACATCAAGTTTTCAAAAAGATTTTTTCAAACTAATGAACAACGCAATATTTGGCAAGACTTTGGAAAACAAAAGGAAACATAAGGATATCAAATTGGTAACTGATCCAGTAAAATTACAGAAATTAGTGCAACAACCAAACTTTGGTTCATCTGTAATTATTAATGAAAATCTAGTTGTTATTTCCATGAACAAGAAGTCAGTTCTAATGGATCGTCCTTTGTATCTAGGAATGTCAATCTTGGATATTTCCAAAACACACATGTACGAGTTTCATTATAAGAAGATGGTTAACTATTATGGAAGAGAGAACATTGGTATTGCATATATGGATACGGATGCACTAATTTACTGGATTAAAACAAATGACATGTACGAAGATCTACGCACTTTTATGTATAAAGATGATTTCGACTTTTCCGATTATCCCAAGGATCATCCAAATTACGACTACGACAGAAACAAGAAAGTATTGGGAAAATTTAAAGATGAAACAAATGGTGTGCCGATGATGGAAATTGTAGCATTAATGTCCAAACTATATTCATTTCAACTGTACATAAGCGAAAGGAATCAACATCAAGTCACGAAAAAGGCCAAAGGAATAAAAACCTCTTTCCTGAAGAAGAACGTACAGTTTGAACATTATAAAAGATGTTTGTTTGAAAATGTTGAAACAACTGCAACGTTCAACACTATTAGAAGTTATAATCATCAACTCTTTAGTGTCAAACAAACAAAGTGGGCATTAAGCTACAAAGATGACAAGCGCCATATTTTAGAAGATAAAATTAATACTTTACCGTTCGGCCACTACTCCCTGAACCCTATCGACCAGTAAACCTATTCTTCGTCCTCTACCTTCTTCCTTTTTTTCCTTTCCGTAAAGAAGAGGGGACATGGCAAGCCCAATGCCATGTTCCCTCTTTTTTACACTAATATGAAATGGCCTTGACCTATATTCAAACTATATAAAAGAGAATGAACTGTTGTACGGATCAGTATTTTTACAAGCGATGTGCAAGCAACACCTGAAGATGGAAAGTGTGAAGGACAAGATTGTAAATGAACTACATAAACCAGCAAGAAGAAGATTTCCAAGAAGAAGTACAATCATTAAAGGAATGAATGATCTTTACCAAGCTGATCTCATTGAAATGATACCGCACAGTAAATTAAACAAAGGTTTCAAATATATTTTAACAATTATAGACTGTTTTACTAAAATAGCTGACGCTTTACCATTGAAGGATAAGACTGGTAAAAGTGTTACAAAAGCTATGGAAACAACGATACAAAGAAATAAATTCAAAATCAAACATCTACAGACCGATGATGGAAAAGAATATTTTAATAAAGACTTTGGAGCTTTGATGAAGAAATATCAAATAAATCATTATTCTACAAATTCTGAAGTTAAAGCTTTAATAATTGAAAGGTTCAATAGAACATTGAAAGGAGCGATGTACAAAAAATTTTCAAAACGAGGATCATACGTGTGGTATGACATATTACCACAACTTATAAAAGAGTATAACAACAAATATCATCGTACGATCGGAATGAAACCTATCCAAGTAAACAGCGCTAATGCTAAGGTTGTATTACAACGCATCAGAAATAATACAACACCTAAATTGGAAAAGTTGCAACCAAAAAAGTTTAAAGTCAACGATAAAGTTCGTATAAGCAAATACAAAGGTGTATTTAGTAAAAGATATCTACCAAATTGGACTAATGAAGTATTTACAGTTTATAAAGTGCAACCAACTATACCTGAAACTTACTTATTAAAGGATAACAAGGGTGAATTACTTCAAGGTGGATTCTACGGACATGAATTGTTGAAATCAACAGTCGGTGATGTATATCTTGTTGAAAAGGTATTACAAAGGAAAAAGGATATGGTTAAAGTCCGGTGGTTAGGATTCGATAAAAGTGAAGACTCTTGGATTCCTTCAAAAGACTTGGTATAGTAATTTAATAGCTCATTGTGTGTTTAACCTTGACACAAGATGGAGATTGTACAACAAAAAGATCGATTTAATATCAATAATATTAATGAATTGACGGTTGACAATGATAAGTTAAATCATGGTAAACATGGTAAATTACTACCGAATACGATAAGATGTTTAATAACTGGTCCTTCAAATTGTGGAAAAACAAATGTTGTTTTTAACCTTATAACTAATCCTAAAGGATTGCGCTTTAACAATATATATATTTTTTCAAAATCATTGCAACAACCAAAATATCAATTATTGGATAAAGTACTTGCAAGTGTACCTGAAGTGAATTTCTACAAGTTTAATGCCAGTGAAACAATTATGCAACCAAATGAAGCAAAACCATTTTCTATTTTTATTTTTGACGATGTGTCTTGTGAAAATCACGACACCATAAGGAATTACTTCGCTATGGGAAGACATCATAATATCGATAGCATTTATATTGGTCAAACATACAGTAAGATTCCAAAACAACTCATAAGAGACAATGCAAATATGTTGATCATCTTCAAGCAAGATGAAACAAATTTAAAACATATATATAATGATCATGTAAATGCGGATATGGCATTTGAGAAATTTAAAGAGATGTGTGGCAAAGCATGGAATGAGAAATATGGCTTTCTCGTTATTATGAAGGAAGAAGATATTAAAAATGGTAGATATCGTATAGGGTTGGATAAATTTGTATTTATGCGTTGAACTACCGATGCTACATCTAGTTACACGTTGAACTTCACAGTGTAAACATGGTGAATCAAGAAAAACTATTGAAAGAAATAAAATCACTCAGTGATTCTATTAGGATGAAGAATCGTGCATTGAGGATGGGTTTAAGTGAAAGAGAAGAATTTCTAGAGACTACATTTAAACCTATTACGGAACCTTTAAAACAGATATCAGAAACTATTGGTAAACCTCGTTATGAAGGAGATGTTTTACTACCAGTTTCTAAACAAGAAGTACAAGCATTAAAAAAAGAAGAAGATGATGATTCATATACAAGTGCTAGTGAGCAAGAAGAAACAAAAGAAGAAGAAGAACCAATTGTTGAAAAGGAAGAAAAACAGCCAATACCTGAAGCTGAACAATCTATTCCAAATTTAACTCAATTGAGTAGCGATATATTACAACATGGACCTCTTGGAAGAAAATATATAATGAAAATGCTACATGACATGAAATCAAACCCGAATTTGAGTAGATCACACGTATACGGAGCAAGAATTGATGGGAATGAATTAAAGATCGGCGATTCAAAGCTTGAAATAACACAAGACGATTACATCATTATTGGTGAGCATAAATATAAAGGAACAAAAGGACTTTATGAATTAATTTTTAAAAACATACCACTAAGATATTCATCCAAAGATTTAAGTGTTTTTAAGGAGATTCTACAAAATACTAACGCTCATAAAAGAAACTACTTAAAGGATGCAATGATTAATCGTTCACGTGCAACAAAATATAACATTGTTATAAAAAAGTTGTTTCCTCCACGAAAATTGCCAACATTACGTACTGCACCAGCGGTGAGACAACCACTGAAAAGAAAATCTTTATCACTTATGGATTTATCACTTCTTGAACAACATGGTAAAAAGAGTAAAGGAGATACTTCAACATCTGGCAAAGGATTGATGAAAAATCTATACAATACGAATGTGATTTACTACAACGACATCAATAAATTGGTTGATAGAATGAGACTATTGCATGAAGCCATGGAAGCCGGTCATACAGGTTTAAATAATGAATGGGTAGCTCTGATTGACGAACTCAGGAATCGCGGCATAATCGTATAATTGTCCGCGGATATATAAGAGTTGCAGGCGTATAATGTGTCAGTTCTAACATGAGCGTCGACAAGTTCGGACGATACTCCGCGTTAGGAGTGCAAGTTGGAGAAAACAGAAAAAGAAGTGGATTACCGCAAATACCCGAAGGTGACTATAACATAAATAATAAACGTTTAAAGTTTGTTAGAGATCCAGAAGAAGATGGAGATGCAACAAATTTAAAAACAGTAAAGGAGGAAACATCTACAAGTTTAAAACTCGACAACAACCAACTGTATGATGCAAAATCTCACAGAGTTATTAATGTTGCAAAACCAGTCAACAATGGAGATGTTGTTAATAAAGGTTATTTTCTATCTGCGATGGAATACGCTTTACTGTTGGAAAAGACTAAAAGTGGAAAAAAGTACAATGCTTTAAATTATAAAATAACTAATGTGGCAGATCCAACCGAGGATACAGATACAATCAATAAGCGTTATTTGCACTCTGTAATACCAGAAAAGAAAAAAGATGGATTTTCCTTCTATAAATATACTATAAACGATATTGGATATCCTAAAGAAGAAAGTGATGGTGTTAATATTAAATACATGAAAGATAATTGTATTTTATATAATGGTGCTGTTATTGATTGTCATGGAAAAGTGTTGTCCAATCTGAAAGATGGTTCAACTCCATCGGATGCTGCTACCGTGAGACAAATGAATGAAAGCTTGAAGAAAGGAACATCCGCTTTTGTTAAACAAAATCAGGTGTTGTCAAAGAAAGGTGATGAGTTTGTGCAAGGAAGTGAAAAGTTTACCTTACTACAACTACAAAATAACAAGTGGGATGGAAAAAATAAAAGATTGTCAAATATAAGTTTAGGCACGGAAGAACATGATGCTGTTATTTTAACACAAGTGCCACAACTATCAGCTACTGGTGTTAACTTTATATGTGGAGGTAGACGATTAACCCATGTAAAATCTGGTAAAGATGATAATGATTGTGTTGTTGTGAAACAAACTATAGTTTTAGATAAAATAAATAACTTATATGATGGAAAAAATAGAAGAATATCTAACATATCAGCAGGAATAGCTCCGAATGATGTTGCTACTATTAATCAAGTTATAGCAACCTCTACAAACGATCCATCTGTGTATACATGTAATGGTAAACGTATCACAAATCTTGATAATCCTACACGTAACAAAGATGCTACTAATGTAGAGTATGTAATGAATCTTGTAGGTAATGTAGTTATTGATATGCATAATCATTTGATTAATGCATCGATGAAACACAATAAAATCGAAGATTCTCAGAGAAACCAATGGATTAAAGATGAAATCATTGATAGATACTAGTAAAACTTATGAATATTTAAGTATAGAATACACAAAAAAGGATTCATTATCATAAAGTATTTCATAGAGTGAAGACGTTGGTTACATAAAACAGCATAATGAAGACCGTATCGCTCAGTCGTCGTCAAGACAGCGGCAAGAGAGGACGTGGTTTAACATCAGCTGCATTATCCCTGCTCAGACGGATTCCAATTGGTGCTGTTGTGAATCGAGCGATAGACGCTTTACCATACGAATTACATCTGCCCGGAGGTTATCAATATTGTGGACCTGGAACTAAGTTGTCAAAACGTTTAGCAAGAGGAGATCCTGGAATTAATAAATTAGATCAAGCTTGCAAAGAACACGATATAGCATATTCAAAGTATAAAGATTCAACAAATAGATCAATAGCGGATAAAATTCTAGCGGAAAAAGCTTGGCAAAGAGTAAAATCAAGTGACGCAAGTATTGCAGAAAAAGCGGCGGCTTGGGCAGTAACTACAGCCATGAAGACGAAAGCAAAGTTAGGTGCTGGAAGACGTCGCAGAGGAAGACCTGCAAAAAGAAGCGCTCCCAAAAGAGGCGGAAACATTAAAAAAGGACGTCGTAGAACTCGTAAGGCAAATGTAAAGAAGACTTCTGTTTGGCAAATGGTAAAAAACGGAGCAGGTTTATACCTAAGACCATACCGTGTGTACTAAATAAAAAGAATCAATTGATAATTCCAAATAAAGCCTTAACAAATCATCAGTTAAATGATTATGTAAAATGTTTGAAAATACCATTTTTTCGAGGAGTGCTATAAAAAGCTCGGACAAACCGTTTACTACTTTGACAGTTTTGGCAATCTACCACCGCCGAAAGAACTGCAACATTATTTTCGAAACTCCAAAAACATTTTTTACAATTACAAAAGAGAACAACCTAACAATACTGAAATATGTGGGCATTTATGTTTGGAGTTTCTAGCCAAGAGTGTCAGTCAGCTTTAAGATGTCATCGTATACAGTGTCACTGAGTGGAAATTCATCCACATTGAAAAGTACGCTGTTCCCAGCATTGCGTCTATCCAAGGAAAGATTATGGGAAGCGGCATTACTTGATTTGACTACCTACAACTCAATACCCAATGTTACGGAAGGAAAGAACAATTTACTACATTATTATGAAACTAAGGATGCTTCAGGAAAATACTCAGAATTGAAAATAATTACATTTCCTACTGGAGCTTATGAAATCGATGATATAAACCAATTATTACAGAAACAACTCGGAGAAGACAATATCACCGTTAAAGGAAACAATAATACTTTAAAAGCAGAAATAACTTCAAAATATTATATTGATGTCAGCTTGGAACAGTCGATTGGCAGTTTACTTGGATTTACAGATACAAAAAAGAAAATCTTAACTCCTGGAACTACTCATTCAGGTGATACAACTGTTACAATTGTGACGGCCCCAAAAATCCCTAGACCCATAAATAGGCCTAATACTCTCAGTTTGCACCACCCTAATCATAACAATTATACCGTCACTAAATGTCATATTTTAGGGCTTGGTGCTTTATTTGTAGTCTAGCCCATCTTGGCAAGACAGTAAGACA
Source organism: Neoaliturus tenellus (assembly GCA_030545055.2). Taxonomy (NCBI): domain Eukaryota; kingdom Metazoa; phylum Arthropoda; class Insecta; order Hemiptera; family Cicadellidae; genus Neoaliturus; species Neoaliturus tenellus. Next base: position 182,514 of record JAQYXR010000030.1, on the reverse strand, counting down.
GTAGCCTCTTGGATAATCCCACCGACCCCGGCTCAGGTGGCGTATGGGTTATGGAATGTGCTGACGTGGTGTCTGTCATCACCAAGCGGTGCGTTGAGTTGTCGACAATGTCCAGCTTTAGTTTTATTAATGTCCGTAGTGATCGAAAGAGCGCTCCACTAATCAAGGCACCAGCATGAAGCAGCAGTGCTCTGATTGGTTGACACTGCTTCAGCGTGCTGAAGAACAATCGTCACCTCGCCCCAGTCGGATCCGTGAAGTCGTGTTAAGCGCCTGCGTCTGGCGTTGCGCGCCGCGGCGCCACCGCTGCGTTAATGGCGGTGGCCCGAGTTTCGGTTTATCGGGTGTTTGTCCTCTGTCCCCCGTATGTATCGATAATCTGGTAGTGAGCGGTGTTGTTTCATTTGTGTTTAATCAGTTAATAATCGTAAAGTTTGTAATATTACATTTTAGGCCAACCTGACAAATAAATTGTGTTAGTGTGTTAAATGATTCTTTTTATTTAATTCCCTAAGAAGACGTGCGGGGTTACAAGTGGTGTCGCGGGTGTGGGGTGGAGTGCGCAATAACCACCCCGAAGATTGAAAACGCGGACCCACCAAGACGACGAAAGATGAATTTTGGTAAGTGGACTACAGTAGTTGCACTTTGTGTCAATTAGGTCAATGATCAAAATTTTAGGGATTTGCAAGGGGTTCACCGCTAAACGGCTAGGGAATTTTGATATAATTAATTTTCGATTTTCTACAGAATTTTGAAGTAATTAAAATAATTAGAGCATAAGCTGTTCGCCATTTTGGACGCCACGAGGTTGAGCGTCGGTTCCCCCACCATCGGCAGTTCGCCATCGCTTCTTGCTCACTTGTGATTAATTGTAGGTCACATTGACAGACAAGATGGCGGACTGACGCCCGGTGAGTGAGAAGAAAGAGGGACGGGCCAGACGGGTAGAAATAATAAATTTTGGGGATTATCACCGATTGTTGAAGTAGTATTTCGACTCGCACATCATTGTAAATTAGATTGATGCTAGTTTGAAAATTTATTGCTGTTCGTGAAACTTAGAAACTTGTTGTGAAAATTCGAAGTGGAGGCGGGGAAATCGCGGGGAGAAATTCCCTGAGCAGGGTAATTCGCGGTGCTTGTCGGGGGATTCAGTTCTTTGATTCGAATCCTTGATCGACTTGGAACTAACTCATTGAAGAGAATTGTTCTTGGGCAGACGGAATTGGTAGTCGGACTTGCGAATTGATTAGCGGAGGTGATTGACTTCGTTCGGTATTTAATTTATCACTAAATAAGGAGTGTCTTTATTAATTATTTTATTTAAATTACATTTTAATAAATATTATAAGAAAATTAAGGATTTTATTTAATAATTATAATTATTATTATTGGGCCTAACTACACTAACCTAAATTTACTTGCATGTTGTATTAACATTGGGCTAACCTTAGATTATTGTGAATCAATGGGTGTGTTGGAAGATGTCTGGGCGTCATTGAAAATAGGCCAATACATTTAAAAAGTATTTCTAAAAGGTAAATAGATAGATGACTGACTAAAAATTTGGTTTTCAATTTTTCTTTGAATTTTTCTTTTTAGTTAAAGTGATTATTTTGTGAGAAAAGCTTCTGGCCAATTTTCTTTGTCAGGTCAAAGGACACCAACACACTTGGTTCACACTAGAAATTAAGATATGAATTTTATTATTTTTTTTTATATTTATATTCTGAAGAGAACAGTAAGTGGAGAAAGGGGGGTCTTGGGCCATCGGAATAATATCGATCCGGACTTGGGACAAAGTCTCGCGGGCTGACTTACTTGCAAGGGAATGCTGATGTGTTATTGATTTAAAAATTTATTGCGGATTTTCAGCTCAGGACTTAGCCAAATTTCTGAAGTTCATGAGTTGACTTGCAAAATTTTTAAGAATCGAATATTTTCACTTCATTACTAACAGGTGAATAATTGAGAATGATTTTCATATGGACGGCAGGTGTTTGAAATTTTATTCAGGAAAATTAGTAGTGGCTATATGGGGAGCATAGCACATCTTTTTCGTGAAGAGGGATATTCAATTAATTATTGATGTTGGAGCATTGTTGACTTAAATTACTATTGGGAATGTTTATTATTACATACTAGGAGGTGCTTGGGACTTGTGAACATAGCCAACCCCTCTGAGTTGACATGAAATTAGAACTGCTTAGTATTTTAAAATTAAATAGAGATTTAATTTTTGGGCAGTGACCGACTGGGGTAATATTGAAACGGATAAAATTTATTTTATTTTCTTTTTTTTTTGGGGGGGGGAGCAGAGGACGGGAATAGAATTTAATAGCTCGTTGACCGTGTATTTTTGAGGGCATATCATTGTAATTTTGTTATTGGATCTCCCGTGGAACTCAGGATGAGTTGGAGAAATTGATATACGCGTTGCCCTCACCGACGGTACAGCGTTCGAGAGGTGAACCTCCCAGAGGTGACCAACCGCGTAGGCTTGTTGTCGTTTTTGGAAATCGTAGAGGAGTTGAGTTTTTGTGCACAAAAATGGAGTTAAATTGAGGGAATTTAAACCGAAAATAGAACGGGCTTTCTTATTTACGATCTAACTAGGTTACTTTTATTAATGGAGGTTAATGAGTGATTTCTGGGTCAGTAGTTAAATCTTAAATTTATGAAAAAAAATGTTTTTCGTTTGTTTCCTTTTTTTTTGGGTTACGGTGATAGCCTAGGAGATAGTAAAAATTGCACTGGACAGTCAATAACATTTTTTTTCTGTTTGACAGTAATAGGATAGAATTAGGTTGCACTTGTAGTCGCCCTCGGACAGATGTTCCTGAGGATTGCCCACGCTGATCGAATGCCGATGGGAATCCACGATGGACGTCACTGGGATGCTCAAGAACAAGGCCTAAGTATAAATTCAAGTATCAATCATGTGTTCATTTTTATTTTTATTTCATTGGAGTTAATAGTAGACCGCAGACGATTCTGAAAAAGGAAGGGGAGTGTGGCTTGACTGGTTACGCGTTGTTAGTAGGACTTCGATAATTTTACACATTAAATAAAAATAACTAAGCACAAGTATAGGAGAAAGTTTTTTTGCTACAAACAACTATCATTATTATTTTTCAATAAGTTGTTATTTCGTTGAGCTGGAAACCGAAAGTGGAGGGTTACTTTGTGTTTATAGTTGAAAAAAAAAATTCCGAGTGTCGTGCCTGCTTTCTGCAGCTGACAGCACGGTGAACTAGAGTCGAGAGGGTAAGAGTGTTTCTGGTAGGTTATATGTCAGATGGTCTTGGGGACCTGACAAACGTGAAGCTAGTGCTCATAGTAGGAGAGCGCGCCCTGCAATGATCAGGCCCTCTGCCTAGCAGCAAGTGGTAGGATGTTTTAAGTTGGGATAGGATTGGTATATGGGAAGTTGGTTGTTTCGGTTTCCATAATTTTTATTTCATACATAAACATCTTTTACAGTAAGCTAACCAGTTGAGTTGCCACCCCTGAATGAAGTCAATATTGTACTGAATGAAATACCTAGTTAGAAAGTACTATTGGGAGGGAGTTTGATAAAAAAAAATTTGGAGATTGTGTTTAGTGTTGAGTGTTGTTTTTTTTTATATGGGGCTAAAAACTGGCTGGCTCGAATGGCTTGGAGATTGCCAACTTCGACCACTTGTTTGATTTTTGTGTGTAGTAAGAGGGGAAGAGAGTAAAAAAATGTTTTTTTTTGCCTCCTGCCTGCCCAAAATTTCATGAAAACAAAATGTTTGGCAGCAGTTGAGATGGGTGTGAATTGACATTGCCAGAAAGTGAGATAGAGGCAATTGTCTGGATGTTTAACTGAATTCAGGATGCCTGCCCGACTTGTCGGCAGCTCCAGTCGAGTTGTTGGGGACACGGTCAAGTTGTGGTTGAGTTTTGGTCTCCCCTGCGATAGGGTTGAGTTTCTGTGTCCCCTGGTGTTATTCACCCTTGCCCGCAAGAGCGGCATGGTGGTGGTTGGGGCGGATGTGATGGTTAGAGTAGAGCCCCTGGTTTGAGCTGCTCTGCGCGCTTAGCTTCTCTAAGCCCCAGACATTGCTCGTGGAACAACGAGATGGTGAGTGTTGTTAGTGTTCGTTGTTCCTGGTGTTAAGACTTGAGTCTTGGTCTCCCCTGGCGATTGGGTTGAGTTTTGGAGTCCCTCGGTGTTGAGTACCCCTGCCCGCATGAGCGGCATGGTGGTTGTTGGGGCGGATGTGATGACTAGAGCCCCTGGTTTGAGCTGCTCTGCGCGCTTAGCTTCTCTAAGCCCCAGACATTGCTCGTGGAACAACAAGATGGTGAGTGTGTTGTTTGTGGTTGTTGTTCCTGGTGGAGAATGTTTCCTGTGTGTGGTTTTTCTGTCCAGGTGCACCTGAGGAGGGAATGCCGTGCTGCTCCGTGCCAGTGCCTGGGTCGTAGACAATGCAGAGGTGCTGCCCGGACATGCATGATGAGCAGATCTGCGTGGAGAGTGACGAGCCGTCGGAGATGTTTGGACGTCCAGGACGAGATTGTCTCAAGTAGCCTTCTCCAGAAGCTGCTGTTGACCCTGAGGAGTCGTCGCGTGTAATCGATATATCGAGAGTTATAGGGGATCCCCGGCTGTGCAATATACCGGTAGAGTGGAATAATCCAGATTTGGACATTGCTTAAGTGCATGCTTCGATAGTTGGCTAACTTGTACAGTAATGAATTTCGGACTTCTGATTTTTCAGATAATTACTGTTGATCAATTTCGAGGTTAAGCAAAGAAGGGACTTATGATTTGAGTGATACTGAGCTCCCGCGTTGCGCTGTATGGGCGCTAAGACCTCAGTTGCGAAAGAGAATTCGGTGTGGACGAACTAGGAGTGCGTTCATCATGATTTGGTACCACTAGTCTAGATACCAGAATCCAGTGATGTTTTGGACAAATCACCGACCTTGATGGACTGTGTCAGGAATTTGTAAAATGAACTGGAAGTTTCGATTATAGATGTTATGTTAAGGATAACTGTTTTGTAAAGTGTTTTTGATAAACTGGGAAATGTTTTAGTAGTTGTATTTTAGTGGGATCTATCCCTTTGGGTTTCAGTTGAAGGCTGGTAATAACAATAACTTCCTCATTTTCTGTTTGCTTTGGCAGTATGAATTGGTTGTATTTAAGGCAAGTAGGGACGAGTCTTGTGTCCACAGGAAGGTATGCGCGCAATCCTTTACTCCCAAACCATTATCCCTCCCTTTCTTCTTAAGCTGGACTGTGAACACTTAGGCTCAACCCAAAATAAAACTTTTTATCATTTCATTTGAGTGACATAACCATGATACCGCGATGGAACATGCCTTGCTGGAGGGTGTTCCGGACCCTTCTAGCAAGACAAGGTGTTAGCACATTACCAGGCCTTCAAAACGTGTTATGATGTTAATTAGTTGTTGTAATTTTGATTTGGTGTAAAATAAGTATTTTCATGAGTTGTGATTTTTTGTTGGTTGTATATGTTATGTGTTGTGGGTCAGAACGCGCAGTCATTCAATCAGCACACTAGCTTAGTTGAGTTTGACATTGACTACTTTGAAATAATTTAATTATTTTTGTTTGTTACTTAAGTATATAGTATACCGTTACAGGACGAGGCAACTGAAGCTACCACAGCCTGGTCGGCCACCTGTAGAATGGGTTGCGAACAGAGTCTCCAATAGTGACAACGATGTTTTTGGAACGGTGCCCGGTATGTGTTCCGGCCCTTCCTAGAAGTGTGGGCAGGTCTCACAGTAAGATATGTACGGGATGAGTCAGGGGGACTCTGCGCAGAACCTCTACAGGTCAGGCATGGATTGCTTCAAGAGTCTTTATTGAACAATTTTAACAGAGTTCCGTCGGGTAATGTTTAGAAGCATTTTGTTAGTGCCTACTGATTGACTGGCTGTTCGCTTACTCGAGTGTATTTTGTAAATTGATAGCTTGTGCGTGTTTTCCAGCTAAAAACACACACAAAGCTGAGTAGCCTAAGTGCTTGAAAGTTTTAGTTTATTAAGTTTGTTCTATTAATTTTAATTAGTAATTTGTCTGTAAGAAACACTTCATGAAGCCTGTTGCGAGAGAGCCTCCCCTGTGGGGCATACGTTGTTGATGAGGTTTTTGATTCGATTGTGCAAAGGCTGAGGTACTCTTTGTGAGTTGTCATAATTAGTTGTTTATGACGTTGGATTTTGTCTTGCGGAAGTTCGTTATGCCGTTGATTCGTTGTTCAATTTTGTTTTTGTTGTCAAACTTATTGTAGATTTAATATTGTAGATTGTGTACTATGTAAGCTTGACTTAGGCTTCACCGGCATGTGTGTCATTTATTTTATAAACAGTAAGAAGCGCGTGTTAAAGCCTGTTGCGAGAGAGCCTCCCCGTGGAGCATATGTTGTTAAAGAGATTTTCAACTGATTTTGTACAAATCTTGAATTGTTTATGAAGTTTAGATTTTTTTTTATTGATTTGGTTGTATAAACGTTTAGATTTATGTAATAATTGTATTGTTTGATTTTATTGTAATTATTGAATTTTTGTAGATGGAGGCGATGTAGATTGTGTATTACGCGATAAGTTGGGGTTGATTGACTTGTTTAGTGTGTTATTTTGTTGTTTTGTCAAACAAAAAAAGTTAAGAGGGGATTTATAATGAGACAGAGGACATTCGCTGCCGTATCTTTCAAATTAAAATTCATTGTCAATTTGATCTTTTGTAGTAAATCAGTAATGAGCGAATATTCATTCTTTTTTTGGACCATTTAGAGACCTGAGGCTGCCATGAGTTGAGGTTCGGTGGGTTCAAGCGAAAGTTTTCTGAGGCTGAAGATCTCTGGTCAACAGACTGTCTGTTCCAGTTTATTTGCTGTGATCTCTTGCTGGGGACAGCAAGGTCTAAGGGTGAGGGGAGTGTGACGGCCCCAAAAATCCCTAGACCCATAAATAGGCCTAATACTCTCAGTTTGCACCACCCTAATCATAACAATTATACCGTCACTAAATGTCATATTTTAGGGCTTGGTGCTTTATTTGTAGTCTAGCCCATCTTGGCAAGACAGTAAGACAGTAGCCTCTTGGATAATCCCACCGACCCCGGCTCAGGTGGCGTATGGGTTATGGAATGTGCTGACGTGGTGTCTGTCATCACCAAGCGGTGCGTTGAGTTGTCGACAATGTCCAGCTTTAGTTTTATTAATGTCCGTAGTGATCGAAAGAGCGCTCCACTAATCAAGGCACCAGCGTGAAGCAGCAGTGCTCTGATTGGTTGACACTGCTTCAGCGTGCTGAAGAACAATCGTCACCTCGCCCCAGTCGGATCCGTGAAGTCGTGTTAAGCGCCTGCGTCTGGCGTTGCGCGCCGCGGCGCCACCGCTGCGTTAATGGCGGTGGCCCGAGTTTCGGTTTATCGGGTGTTTGTCCTCTGTCCCCCGTATGTATCGATAATCTGGTAGTGAGCGGTGTTGTTTCATTTGTGTTTAATCAGTTAATAATCGTAAAGTTTGTAATATTACATTTTAGGCCAACCTGACAAATAAATTGTGTTAGTGTGTTAAATGATTCTTTTTATTTAATTCCCTAAGAAGACGTGCGGGGTTACACAATATTGAAAGTCAATAGTATCGATGTAACGTGTAATATTATACACGGATCGTATAGAGAAGGAGTGAATCAGCATATTTTACATACATTTTATCCAACAGTGGCTCCTGGTTTTAAAATTGTTGAGAAGCCACAAAACTTGATATACCTACCGTTAAACACCAGTTTCATTTCAGACATCGTACTGAACATATTGGATCAAGACGGTGTTAGTGTTGACTTTAGAGGAGAAACGATAACTATACGGATACACATCAGAGCGGCAACATAAAGGTCAACATGGGATTATCATTTAAACCGCAACGGAAGAGTCGGGAGCTCAGTAGCTCCTCGACATTGGAAGAGTTAACATCGGACAACATTCGTTTTCTACAGAAGATTGGATTGAAACTTAACAACGATGGATATCCTGGATATATCTCAAGGACCGACATTCGACGAAACACTATGGGAGAAGGAATATCACACGCACAACCCTTACACTTCATCAAAATTAAACAATAACGATGAAATAAGAATTCCCATTCAACAACAAGATATTTACACATTACCGTGTGAAAGTTATTTATACATTGAAGGACGGGTATTAAAATTGGATGGAAAAACTGCTTCAACAGTTCCTTTTATAAATAACCCGATGGCATATCTTTTTGATGAAATAAGATATGAGATATCAGGGGTGACAGTTGATTCGACGAAAAAGGTTGGTATAACAACGACATTGAAAGGATTAACATCATTAACACCGCATGAGAAGAATTCAATAGTCACCGCCGGATGGGTTGCTCCTGATAAAGACACTATAACACCGAATTCCAACGGTCACTTTGATTTTCATGTACCTTTACGATTGCTTTTGGGATTCGCTGAAGATTACAAACGAGTAATAATAAATGTCAAACAAGAATTGGTATTACTCAGATCTTCAACTAACAAGGACTTGATACTTGCAGACCCTGCAACTACTGAAGATAAACTGGAATGGCAACTACAATTAGATAAAGTTGTTTGGAGAGTACCTCATGTAAGATTGGCTGATGAACATAGAATCGTATTATTGAGAAAGTTAAAATCTGACCGTGATATCGTGATGCCATTCCGAAGTTGGGAATTCCATGAATATCCTACACTACCTCAGACCGAACGACAAACATGGACCGTCAAGACATCAACTTACTTGGAACGAGCAAGGTACATAATACTCGGTTTTCAAACTAAGCGAAAAGATGTTATCACTGCAAATGCCGGTCAATTTGATAACTGTAAAATAAAGAATTGTAAAGTTTTCCTAAACTCTCAATTCTTTCCGTATGACAATTTGAATGTCATGTTCAGCAAAAAACGTTTTTCCATTTTATACGATATGTATGCAAGATTTCAATCGTCATATTATGGAAAGACTAATACACCACTATTATCACCTGACCAATATTATTCCAAGGCTCCGATAATTGTAATCGATTGTTCAAAACAAAATGAATCGGTAAAATCATCAAGTGTGGATATAAAAATTGAAATGGAATTTGAAGAACCAGTAGCGGATGGAACTTCAGCATACTGTCTTATTCTACATGATAAAATAGTTACTTACACACCGCTGACCGGAATCGTGAAGAATGTACTTTAAAAAGAATTAGTACAACGACTGCAGATTTTTGAGGTTAGAATTATCTGTCTCAATTTTTGAGGTTAGTGAAAGACAATTTCGTTTGTGAAAGACAAGTTAAAAACAAACATTTATGTGAGTGTATAAATTTCAAGGATTCCACGAAAAACATAAAAGCGAGAAAATTATGAGTGGAAAATTCATTATATCTTCGACCGTCGTATGGGAAACATCGTTCGCAAGATGAGTTCTACTAAAGGAAAAGAAAATACACCTCTAATGGATGAGAATAGTTCAGATATAGAAAAACAAGTTGAACGAGAAATGGACGAGTTCCTCAAGTTTAACAAACATAAGAAGAGAGAATAAGAAAAAGAAGAAGGAGAAGCTGAAAAAGAAGTAAAAAGAAAAAAGGTTGAAGTTAACATTACAACTAATATTTTAACAGAAGTATTTCTTCGAATTTTCTACCCCATTTCTTCATGCATGACAAAAAGTATTTCAGTTGGAATTTTAAAATCATTGGATTATTCACCGATTGTTATTTTAAATCATGGAAATAAAATGGTTACATTCACTGAAACTTCTTGGGAATCATTTATGAAACATTTACATCTTTTGGAATGCTATTTGAGTAACAACACATTTGGAAGAAGAACAAGATTAAGTTTATTGGAATCAAATATTGAAGTTGATATAGTGAAACATCGTGGAGGACAAATGGTTCGCTTCAGAGATTTAACTAGACATGATGTAAAATTACTTTTAACTAAAGAAGAATTTTACACTTTAAGTTGTACTACCGGTCCCGTCACCAGATATTTGAAACAACTAATATTTTCAAGTGCAATAATCAAAGACTATCTAATCGATACATTGGACAGACAACCTTTTGTTCCAATTTTATACGGTCCCGTGGATACTTCAATTTTTAATCGAATACCCCAAGAAGTGGATATGTGGAGACAATTGAACAACTATCACACCAACTTTAATATCGATGAAGAAGCGCAAGAAGTTAAAGAAGAACAATCGTGTTTGTAATACAAGTCAGTTGCTGACGAGACTTCATCATGAACAAACGGGTTTCGTTTTCTAATGCGCCACATATAATGGAAGTTAAAAAAGGTATAATTGAATTTCAAGCTTTTCGAGGAAATGATGGAAATTTTATTATAAAAGAATTAGTAATTTTGGATATGAACACATCTGTAGTTTATCATTACTTATTCAAACCTCCATTACCATTCAATAGACTAACAACTAAAGCGAAAGTTACAAACAAATGGTTGTACAAACATTTTCACAACTTAAGATGGGATGAAGGTTTTATTAATTATAACATGATGCCGCACATTATGAATCATTACTGCAAAGAGTTCAAAACTATCTACACAAGAGGATTGGAAAAAGCTAATTGGATACAATCATTTACAAGCAACGAAGTGATAAATGCAATAATAGATAGAGATTTCCAATGCTACTTCAATGAACTTTGTATTTCATCAAAGAGTTTTAAACATCGAAGGTCACAGTGCGCTTTGAAGAATGCCTACCGCTTAAATAATTTCCTTCAACAGAATGGTGGGGGTAATGTCGGTAATAAAAGTGAGAGCGCTACCATGACGCAGCATGAGTATTACTCGAACCTCCGAAGAGACAACATCTCCGACGGACATTATTATTAACAAGAAGATTAACAATAACATCAAGATGGCATCGCAGAACTTTCTTCAAAATTTGGTTGATCAATTCAACGCTCATTCTAAATCAACAATCTTACCGACGAAGAAATGTTCTGAACTAAAAGAAGAAAAACATTACATCATACATACAATCAAGAAGATGGACACTTCAATTGGTGATGCTATTAATTGCACATTGAGCGAGGCGCCGTATACAGTTGGTGACGAACCGAAGTTTCAAATCTTCCTACCGAAACGGTTTGTACAACTTCTACAAAATGAAGATCTTCGAGTTATTCAACCTGGCGCACTCTATTTAGTTTCACACGGACCGAGTGGAAACAACTCAACTGAACTAACTATTCATGTAACACCTACTACTAACTAGTTTGTACATAACATTGTAAATATATGTGTTTGTAATGGTTTCTCAATAAAGATGATATAAAACAAAAAAGAAAAATAAAAGAAGCAACATATTGTTATGTCTTTGTACATAGCAACATGTTGCTTTTTTTTAAAAATTCCACGGGATGACCTTGACCCAATTTTGTGTGATAATAAAAGTGAAAATCAACTTGTGAAATTCATTAGTCTACGACTAGCTTTCGTACCGTACACATCTCGCTCTCTATAACTAAATACAAAACTTCAACATGTCCCTAAAGGTCAAGTGTGCATCTTACGATACCAACACCATTACGAGTTTTGAACAACTTGAAGATTTAACCAACGAAATGCGAGTTTTACTTACCGGTGGTTATCACTTAACTGTTGATGTTAGTGCTACTAATGTAAGGATGTTTACTAAAACAAAATACTGCGATGATGAAGTATTTCTTTCTACACAACCTACAACATCTTCATCGCCGACTGGTCAACATAACATCAAGTTCCACAAGTACTACCAATGTTAAATAACTTTTAACAAATAAAACTAAGGAATCACGTGATCAATGTCAAGTTGATAAAAAGGGTGTGATACTTGGATAACTAATTATTCGCTTCCCAACTCTCGTTGCGTCAACACCTATTTTTAAAGATGTTATACAGAATGATGATTGAACTTGATGGAAAGATCTATGGAAAAGATTACAACACCGTTGAACAAATGACTGAAGATTTAGAAATATTAACCCGAGAAGGATATCAGGCTAAATTAATTTTAAAATTTCCTGAAGTACATCCACTATCGACTGAAGAACTTATCGCTATGGCTAAAGCGGAGAGAGAGAAAAAGTCTGAAGAAAACAAACAGGAGAGAGAGAAAAAGTCTGAAGAAAACAAACAGAAACAAACTTCTTAAGTATCAATTTTCCTTACATTAGTAAGGTATAATTTTTTAAAACTTCGTTTGGATGACCTTGAAATTACCCCCACCACTTTTTGTACTACATAAAACTGACTATTCAACACTATACACTCTTATTCTTTCACTGGACTCAGCAGCGTCAACATGGAAAAACAAAATTACAAGTACGAACCTCGTTACTGTTGTGAACAACAGTGTACAGATTTAGGACCAATGATGGTGGACGGGTTAGCTTGCACTAAGTGTGAATTTTTCGGATCTTGTTACTGCAAATGCAAAACAAAACAACTACCGCCACCGGAATTGCGAACTTTCAAATTTTACAAATCAAGATATTTTCATACATGCTGTCCTCAAAGATGTTTCAAATTTCATCCTCTCGATCTAGCTCATTGTCAACGCACCAAGTCTCATCAAGATGATTTTTGTACACATATGATAAAAAGATGTAAATACAGGTCGGATTGGTATTCAGATCCTGTTGAACCATCGAATGTGTAATTTCAGTTTTACACTCTTTTTTAAAACTTCAATTGGATGACCTTGAGATTTCCCCCACCATTGGTTTTTTTTTTAGATTTCCCCCACCATAAGTCTTCTAGATTTCCCCCACCATTAGTTTAAGTTTTGTATCTTATTGAATCCACCTTTGAATTATTTCACTTCCAACATTCTAACTAACAACATGGGAACACCTTTCGTCAGGTTTCAACATATAATAACTGAGAGGGAAGAAATGGAAGAATTGTTTCAAAACTTGCTTAGATGGATAGATATTATAAATGGATAGATATTATATGAGATGGATCAGAATTGATGTTCAATATTTACGTCCTGGTGAATTATCTTCATCATCACAGAGTGAGGAGGATGAGGCAAATACTCCAGCTAAGATATTTGAATTAAAAGACGAAGAAGAAGAACTTAGCTTTTTATTTAATCATAAGCTCGCCGTTAAATAAGCCCCCTCCCTTGGCGGCGTTCCTCATTTACTCGCCGACTCTCCAACGATGAACAACTCTCCATTGGCACGGATGAATTCTAGTTTTGAAATAAACTCTAAAGAAGAGTTACAAGCTATTTTTAATATTTTACAAGAACTTGTAGATAATTTTACAACTATCAAAATGAATTTGGAAATAACATACGATTGTCCTATTTGTGATAAGGTTGAAAGTTCGGACGAAGACAGTTTACTAAATCTAACTCCTGCACCATCTGACACTACTGACGGTAATAATGAAGAGCAAAATCTTTCCCCCACCACTTCTTTGTAATTCATCTTTCCCCCACCACTTTTTTATTTAACTAACATTTTTCGCTTTCACTCCTCATTCCGTCTTCGACTTTTGTACTATCAACATAACTTCTTTTAAAATTTCAAACACTAACACAATCATGATGGATATGATGGATGAAGTTCCTTTAGTAACTAGAATGGAAGAGGATAAATTGAAATTGGAAATTAAACGATTGGAACGGGAAAACCAACTCGAGATATTACGTTTCTTCAAACTTGTCAAATACGTCATCTGGGGACTTTGCTTTTACCTTATCCTCGTCGTCGGCGTTTGCTTTTACAACTCCGTATTTCATCACAAAAACTCAACCTGTATTGCACATTGATTGTATTTGTTTTTGCACATTGATTGTATTTGTTTTTACGAATAAAGTTCAAAACTTAAATCTACCTATCCCGCTATCACCGGGTAGTTCAGCTCTCAGAACTATTTCCTGTGGTAGCGGGATAGGCTTTTTTAAAACTTACTCGGGATGACCTTGACATACTTTCCGTACCCCACATTATCAAGTTGAATTTCAGTTTTGTACCAACTTTTAATTTATGCGCAATTTTAGTTCAACCGAGCGCCATCTCCACTCCCCCCATTGATTAATTCACCATCCGACAGGCCGGAAGCCCTAGGCCCCCATTAACTGGCATCTACAGTCACGCATATATTTCGACGCGTCATGTTTCATTCTTCATTCTCGTTCTATCCGCGGAACTTAACACTTCTATCTACCTTCTCTCTCTCTTGTTATGACTGCGCTATGTTTGAACTGACTTTTATTTTCGTTCAACTATTAGAGTTTTTATTAACACCGTCGAATTACAATTTTGAACTAATTTTTAATTTATGCGAAGTTTTAGTTCAACCCCGGTTAATTTATGCGCAAATTTAGTTCAACTCCCAGTTGTTGAATTTCAGTTTTGAACTTACTTTTAATTTATGCGCAAATTTAGTTCAACTCCCAATCGTTGAATTTCAGTTTTGAACCAACTTTTAATTTATGCGCGAATTTAGTTCAACCCCCCAGTTGTTGAATTTCAGTTTTGAACTAACCAATATTTTATGCGAAGTTTTAATTCAACCCCGGTTAATTTATGCGCAAATTTAGTTCAACTCCCAATCGTTGAATTTCAGTTTTGAACCAACTTTTAATTTATGCGCAAATCTACTTCAAACCCTCACCCCACCTCCCCCAACCTCATTTAATATTCGACCGGAAGACACCTGCCCCGGAACATGGCTTCCGGCGGCACATGGCCGGTTTTGAAAGTGGCTTTTTCTATCTACTGTTTATTCTACTTGTAGACGTTTCTACTAAGCGAATGAGTTCACCCTGATCATACTCTCAACAAGTTAAGTGTATTCTCTTTAAATTTCAATATTAAAGCACACGTTACCGATAGTTAAGAATAAAACCAAATTAAATGTCACTAAATTGACAACGAAAAGTCATCAGAAATCAAGTATGAATCGGAACGGCAACGAAGCCAAACTGGGTCACAGAGTACCCCGCTTCTCTAGAAGCTTAACGCGTCCCAAGTCAACTTAGGAAAGTTATAGCGTCGCGCGAGCGCGTAACCCGCCAGATTTACGATGAGGAAGTCACTCCGAGGGGCGGAAGCTAAATGCTTATTTATGTTGGTCTTAAATCCAATGCAGCATTTATTACGATTCATATAAAATGATAAGCTAATTTACTTTTTATAACTATCTGTTCATACCTTCAATGTAATAAATGAATTGGAGTAAAAGCCTAAGTGGGTGCTATAAATCTTGATAAAACTTGATACTCTCAAAATATATTACTTCTCCCAATAACAAATTCTAATTAAATTTACTAATTACTACTTACTAATTTAATTAATTTAAAACTAATTACAAAAATTACAGTTAATTTGTTACAGTTAAAAACTGTTACAGTTAAATTATCAACCGGTTGTTAATTAAATTATTAATTTTAATCGACAATATTTTATTAGTGAACCTTAAAGTTAATCTTTATTATTCAATTTGTCATTATGAAAACAGTTATTCACCAAATTGTTTAGTTACCTACACATAAAGGTTGCCTATAAAAATAAACACAAATTTTAAATGAACTGTTCCTACTTTTAACTGTATTTGAAGTCAGAAATAATAACTAACAATATTAAACAGCTTAAACTGTAACACATGAGCATTTGAAATTGTTTAATTTAATATTAAAATGTGTAGCCAGCCCAAAAAAAGACATTATAATTCAATTCCATAGACCGATGATTTACTGTTAAAGATAAAACGATATGTTGATATAAATCGATCGATTTTTTAAACATTCATTGTAAATAATACAGTAGTATTATTAGAGCTGTAACATTAGCTGTCTTATACAATTATGTACAACAAAATGATGTAGATGTATATAATGTTTAATATATTTACATTAAATATGTATGTTATTGTAAATAAATACAAACATAATAATTGTATAAAACAAAAATTAACATAGACCCCCATTGAATTTGATTTATAACAATTAACTATTGTTAGCACGTAGCCGTTTATTATATTATAACCATTTTTATAATCACTAAAATGTGGCCAAAATTGTAACCTCCTCTTTTGTTTGAGGGCGGAATGGAGTATTAACCTCTCTGTTTATCTCATACTGTTAGCAGTTAAGGAGGAATGTCATCGCCGTTGTCCGGAATAGAGAAGCTCAACTTTCTTCTCATGTTGTACTCACTTATCAAACAAACAAAATTGTTTCAAACAATTAGAAATTATATCACTGAAATTTTACAGTATTTTTTATTGTTAAGTTATATGTTGTAATACTTTTAAATTGGAAAGTTAGAGAGTGAATTATTCTAGAGATTAAATAAAACACACTGGGTAGAATTTAAATTAGTTAACTTTCCCATTAAAACTGTTATGCTTGTGGGTGTGTTTTTCCATTCCTAAAGTTATTTTTGGTAAGGTACAGTACTCTAAAATCTTTCTCTAAAATAGAATGAGAAGCTTGTTTATTATAAGATTCTTAAAGGATAACTTCGCCATTTAAATACAAATTTTGTTTACATAACTTAGCTAAAATGAAAGTCTTAAAACTTTGTTTAACATATAAACTTCTGCTTGTCCTACATTTATTAACAAATAATAACATATCAACTTCTACTAAATATATTCATACTACATATACGAAGTATAATATAATAATAAACCTGTTTTACGATGGGCATATGAAATTTGCTAAAATAATATCTTCCGATGAACTTAAAGTAACCTAAATATCTAGGCCCGCATCATAGGCAGAATTAAAAAAAAAACTTAAAAAATTGGCACTTTTTTACTTTTTCACAAATTTCATCATGAAGAACTGGTTTCGCGAACAAAGGTGTAGAAAACATTTTTATACAGCATTAAATTTACTGAAATTTGAGACCTAAATCATCCTGATAGAACGCATAGTTCTTTATTTATGTAAATTCAAAGTTAAGTAATTTTTTTTTGTTTTTTTGGGAAAAAACGCGATTTTAGCGATTTTAAGTTATGGAATATGCTATTGCGATAGAAGCCGTAGTCCGAAATAGTCCCGGGACAGTGACAAACTTTCATGTTGAGGTCTCCAGGTGACAAAAACGCTGTGTATCTCATCTGGTTTATCTTCATATACATATATACAGTATATATATACGAACATTTACATATTCATTTATACAGTGTGAAAAAATCCCATAATAGCTTAATAAGTTAAAACTAATTTAGTTATAGTAATTAAACTTTGTACATGTATATTAGGCATTCAAATATACTTTTTCCGGCATTTATTGGATTTTTAACCCTCCAGGGGGACGTCCCATAGGAAGTAATAAAAAATTTTTAATATAAGTATAGGTCAATATGTACATCAAATTAAAGGTCTCTTTAAATAAAGAACAGTGCCACAAACCCGGCATTGAAAGGATGATCGAGTCAAAAATGGTAGGCAATCAAACTTTCCATCAAAATTATATTGACTAAAACAAAAATATATAAATTTTGGCAAAACACAGCGTTTTTGGCATCTGGAGATCTCAACATGAAAGTTTGTCATGGTCCCGGAACTATTTCGGACCACGGCTTCTATCTTAATAGCATGTATTCCTTAACTTAAAATCGCTAAAATCAGGTTTTTCCCAAAAACAAAAAAATTTACCTAACTTTGAATTTACATAAATAAAGAACTATACGTTTTATCAGTATGATTTAGGTTTCAAATTGTAGGGAATCTAATGCTGTACAAAAATTCTCTTCACACCTTTGTTCGAGTAACCAGTCCTTCATGATAAAAATTGTGAAAAAGTAAAAGAAGTGCCAATTTTTGAAGGTTTTTTAAAATTTTGCCTATGATGCGTTCGTCACCCGTGCGCGAAAAATTTGTTTTAACAGGCCAACATCGTAAACAACTGAGCCAAAAATCAGAGATACCAGATTTAATGCATCAAACACCCCTTTTGAACGACAAGGTGACTGGACTATGTTTCAAAACCAATGCTTAAATGTAATAAATAAACTATATAGATAATGTGCTTTTAAAAGTAGCATTATTTGATTTATGTTTCACCTTTGTTGTTATTTCGTTAAATTTATGGCAAACCCTTAAAAACAATGGTAAAAAATACGATTTTTAAAATTAAACTTAGACAAAATTAGATTTTTTGGGGGTTGAGGCTGTTTCCAAACTTATTTTTAGGGCAAAACAATATTAAATACAACGTTTAAGTAAAATACTAGGGGTACCTGTGAAGCGTAATGTGCTGCATATTTCAGAGTGATTGGTGATCAAACCTTGTTCCATGGTAATTTACTTCGTTTTATTTATTTATTTAAATTTAAATCATACTGCGAATTAATTTCCATCTTGTCGGCGTTTGATCAATCAATGTTCATCACTTATTTTCCAACTTATTACTATGGTGTAGTGTTGAAATTTTGTGGTTGTCCTTTTTGGTCCAAATTAGCTAGGATTAATTGATAGCTCTTTTCGGCCTGATCTGTCTAAGGGCCTCTGCCTAAAAACTTAATAACTGGAATATATACACAGATGCTGGGTTTAGATAGTTTATCATGATACATGACTGCAGAGAAAAATAAGACAACTACCCGGTCCTGTGTGAAACGTTATGGATCACTCATTGTGACTGTTTTTGTAGTAGTGTATGGAAAAATAGTCTGGCATAGTGAATGAGCTCACACTTATACTATTTATAACAATTTAAATCCTTTTAAACTTAACTTTCCATGGCAAAACATAATTTAAATAAAAAATCACAAAACTGAAGAGATGAACAATGTCTTTGTTGATGTGGTTAATTTAATTTATATTTTGGCTAAGATTTATCTTCACAAAAACATTTTTGTAAGCTTACTTAATATAATGAAGGCATATTTTTAATAAAGGCATGTACAGATTTAAAACAAATTTTAACAGGAGTTTCAATACGTGCAAAAATGTGCAAAAAATTAAAATTTCTATTCACTTTTGTTATAGTATAACAGTGAACAAAATTTTTGAGTTTACACCAACAACCATCACTTTTCCTAGTTCACAGCTGTTTAAAAGCTCATGCCCAAATTTAGAGTTTTGCTTTAATTTTCGAAGGCTATACTTTTTGTTGTTGTTTTGATACCAATATGGCAACCAATAAGACCTAAATTAAAATAATTTCAATTTTCAAATGTGTTTTTAGACATGAGAGGAAATTTTTGCTGAGGTTGTGGTTGTTACTTAATTCATTTTTTGTCCAATTACGGCTAATCCAAAGTTCAAGCTAAATCTATCTGCAACATGTGTAATATCACAGTAGACATTCCTCATATAGGCCTAATATTATGGAATTGTGTTGACATTTCAATGAATTTCTTCTATGCGTCTTTTAATATGCCGTTGTCTGCTTTACTATCATTAGCGGTATTATTTAGAAATTCAATGAAAATTATTCCCCATGTTCATCTTATGGATAAAAACAACTTTAAGGGCTTCCCGTGAACTTCAGATAAAATTGACACCTTAAACTTTAAATTTGGCCCAGAAAACAGAGAGTATTAACCTTGCTCGGTGTTAATCTTGCTCCAAAATAATTTACCGAGTTGCTTTAAATAAATATTAAATTGTAATGAAAATCAGATTACACTATATTGGTATTTCATCAATCGATCTTCATCACTAATTCTCCAACTTACGTGATGGTTATTATGCAGATTTGTCCTAGCCCCTCTGCCTAAAAACTCCTATAAATTTAGAATAAGTTCACAGACATTGGATCTAGATAGTTCATCACACAAAAACGTAAATGACAACAAAGGGAAATCAATATTATTTAATTACAACTCCCCGGTCCTGTATGAGCTATGCAGCACTCACTGTGACCGTTTTTGTAGTCTAGTACTGTATGAGTTAGTAGTCGACATAGCGAATAATCTTTATTACTATTTATAACGAGCTAAAACCTCTTCATCTTAACTTTCTATGGAATATCAGAATTTAAATAAAGAAACGACAAAAATGAAGAAAATACATATTTGTTGTTGTGATCCATTTTGGTTTGTGGCATTTATATTTTGGTTAATATTTCTCTAAATTAACTTATTTAACTTATTTTTGTGTTCAAATAAACATAATTACAAAGTTAAAGCAAAATATACCAGCTACATTTTTAAGGGAAAAGGCAACACACAAAATATTTTCCACACAATAGACACTTCTTGTATTTAGTATGGAATTGTGTTGATATTTCAGTACCAGTAGTTTTAACTGCTTCTATTCAGCTAGCTTTTAACATGTGTTTGTTTGTTTTATTATCAACAGCTGTTTGATTTTGTAATTTAATAAAAAAATTGTTTCCCATGTTAATTTTATGGACAAAAAATGAACTTTGAGGGCTTCCCGTGAGCTTCAGGATTTAAATATAAAAAATCTAAAACCTGATTGCAAAACTACGAACTGAGACCATTCTTTTGACACCTCAAACGTTAAAATTGGTCCAGAAATAAGGGAGGAGTAGTGTTAACAAAAAAAAGTGCATCAGGTATTATATATTTAGAATAGATACCCCCTTAGATTTCGAGATAGAGGAAAATACAGCGCTTCACCCACTGCAGGTATTATAAAGTATGATAATTATTTATGCAAAAATATTTAAATTGCTTTCCGGAAAGTTTTACCCTGTCACGTCAACAACCATCATCCAATCTGATATTTTTCATCGGTAATGTTAAAGAAAAATATTTGATTGAGAAGAATTACAAGTATAAAATATATAGGTATAAAGTATGAAATAGTCATTTCATACTTTATACATATATTATTGGCATATAATTATACATATAAATAATTGGCAAAGTAATTAATTATTCACAAAGAAATCATAACAGAACAACTTATTACCGAAATAGGTTTTGCAATTAACTATAAAGAAAAAAACTTAGTCATTAATGGACAGATATTTATCTAACGTATTTATATAAATTTAACACAACTAACTTTCAAAAACTAAAATTTGTTATCTTTAAAACTACGGTGTTTTTATCATTACGATTAACGTGGCACTGACGTAGACTGGCGTTAATAACTATAGAGATATATGGCATTAAGGCATTGTTTTCATTATTAGTGTGACATTGTTTAACGTATTTAAATTTTCTTATAGTAAAAACAAAATCAAATTGTTAATTGTATGTTGTATTTAAAATGTTACAAGAAGTTTAATTTTAACTCTAATTCTCATATATTATTGTTAATTTTTACATTATTCTTCTCCGTTAATTTCAGTTTAAGTAGATTCTAATTAAATTCCTCACAATAAATATTGTATAACAAATAAAATGGTTACATAATCAAAATTTAGGTGACAAAAGTTTGCGATGACTTACTAAGTTTTAAGTGGAGGATTACTTAAGAGTTTATTCATTCTTGGCTGAATCGAGGTTGATAGAATTGGAATTTTATGGCCAAGTTTGTGCGGCCTGAAAGCGGGAGAATGGGGCAGTTGAAATTTCCTATTGTAGCTTTAGAGAGAGGTTAGAGCCTCAAAGTATTACTTAATTTATTTAAATCAGTGTTAAATTAATATATGTTTTCCTTGTGATTCAAATTCTAATTAAAATGTATTTTTTTTTAACATACCAAGCTATGTACAAGCACGAATGAAAAATATTAAATATGATAAACAAATTCATACTTTTAAAATATTCTACACACAAAAACAATTTGTTATCCTATTTTTATGATAACAAAATAACGGGTAAACTTAACGTTTGAGTTAGATGATTGCATCTTAAACATAGTTTAAGAAAGATTTTAATCTCAAAGAATCCAAATTAAATTCAACACAATATGTATTTATTATTTATAAAAACCTAAAACTATTAGCTTCATTCAATGCTGAAAGCATAAAATAAGTATTAAAATGTATACTTATAATGTTAAAGTTGTATTAAAGTATAAATAACTTCTTGATTAGCATTATACGTGCTGGTACTGATATTCAGGTTGAAATAATAAAAGTCTTCCAACACTACTCGATATATTTACACTTATACTGCAATTCTTTAAAAGACGGTAAATATATATCAAATATCTTATAATGACAATAGATTTCGACCAGTACACCGGTCATCATCAGGCCCAAATCCGAGTTTCCGATTAAGTATTTTTTTTTAATTTTTATAGTGGGATTTGAATTTATCTTTAAAATATGTTTTAATTCCCGAAATTGATTTCAGGTTAAGAGCACGGAGGATAAGAAAACTGGACAAAACTAATCTGACGAGTAAATTTAATCGTATTTTGGACCCTAATAATGATCAATTGTGAAAAATAGTTAAAATGAGCCATATGATCCTCAAATAACTAACATGACAGTTAAACTGGTATTAACTAGCCTACTTGTCTTGAAAGTCAAATAGTCCTCATGAAATATGAAACACAATATGAAACCGTAATAATTATACTACATTACAGGATGAATCAAAATTTTACAGGTGAACTATTTTACCCAACACCAAGGCTTATTGAACCCCCTAAAATATTTTTCAGTAAAGTATTTTAGACAGCTCAACGTCGCAGCTGAGTATAGCGACTGTCGTTGCCGGTGAAACTTATTGTTACCGAAATGGAATTGGTTCATTAATCAGCCTACACCTCTTACTTTGCCTTATATCCTACCAACCAATTAATTATTGAAAACGTTCCCTAATCTGGGAAAATATATTTAACTTATAATAACAGCAAACCTTACGTTAAGTACTTAAATTGTAGTCGATTAGTGCATTAGTTCAATGTGTTCCATTTAAGAATCCTATAAGAATGCATAGAAAGAGAGTTTTTAAGTTTTAATACCGAATTGCCTACCGTATTGTACATGATTCAGTTAATATTATTGATTTCTATCGTATAACAAATATAGATCTAAAATAGAATTCATTCATACAGGAGAGGCAATAATGATATTTTACTTTATGGAATTTTGGAAAAAATATGCCATCCCACTCTCATTGAGACATTTACACGTACACTATAAATAGATGCTGGCTGGTAAATTTATTTAAAATATGTTACAATACTGATCGAATTTAATAGTCACAGCAGCCGTAATGGGCCAATTCGAGAATAAGACGGACTAGAAAAAGCTACCCTCCTATATGTAACTGTGGTATACTGTAAATGGAAATATAATATTGGAAGAATTATTTAAGACTTGTTATAGAAAGACTAATGAAACATTTATTTCATACTAAGTAGTACCAATAAGTTCAACGTTACTCAAGAAGCCATTTTTAATGACAAATTTATGAAAATCATCAATATTAAGTAAAAAAGAGTAATAATACTTTAACTCACAGTCCGGTATATGTTTTATTTGATTTAACGGAGATAAAAAATATTATTGAATATCCTATTGCCCGTATGTAGGTTTTACTGTAAAAGAAAAGCATCAATGATGAAAAACGGGTTCTGATATCATATATTTGTGTACCGTATACGATAACAAAGGAACAATCTTAACTTGCGTCAAAACTCAAGAGCAGTGTACATCCTTTGGTCTATGAACGTTTCCCTCCTGATTCAATATAAAATCTATCTCTCCAAAGGGTCCCACAGACCACAAAGAAAAATTTGTGTATGAAATTTTAACATGGATATAAATAGTATATATAAGTTTTTTTTTATTCAAAGTAACTTTTAAACATTTCATTTTTAACATGAGATACTAGGCCATGCAGTATTTTTTAACTCGGCTTTAATTAATTTTACTCAAATACTTAAAGGTCGTGGTTTAAGTATTCCTTCAAACTGAATCGATTAAGCATGTCCTGATAATTTTAGTAGCCCTTTTATATATCATAATTTTTTCTTCTCAATAGAGTTTTTAATAGTACCAAGGGTATAACAACGTGATGTATAGTATATTTATAGTGTAAGCAGAATAGCTAAAAAACTTTGAATGTTAAACAATTTACTGACCGATAGTTAATTTCCCAAAACAAAAAAATAGAACCTTGTTGTTATAACCATACATATATAGTAATTTTTAATTATTAACCGTGAAAAGAACTATCCCTAATTGTCCATGTTACTCTTGATACCTAAACTAAAATTATAATGTAAGAAAAAGATAATACTAAGCCAAGAAAGTTAATATGCAATCTTTAAATGACAGTGGGTGTAACTTACGTATTTTCCTATCAGACAATGTTCAGCCCTGAGCAAACACTGCCAAAGACAAAGAGAGAATCAATGCTTCAGGGGGTGCACAGGACACAGCGTTCAGTGGCTGTGTTATTGTTTCATTTCCTTCACCAATACCACATGTCACAACCATTATCTTTAAAAAAATGTTAATGTTTAAAAAGATTGGTTTAGTGTTAGGAATGTTGTAATGCAATACAGTATTTCTTAAATTTATAGTTATCAACAAATTTCACTATAGCCATTGCTTAGTTTTGTTATTTTGTAGATAATGTTAAGAAGTAGAATCTACGTAAACTGAATACACTATTATGTTAGGTTAATTTTTAAGTGGATCGCCTAAATAACGTTACATGTCACCCACAATATAAATTGTTACTTTTTACGTAAATGTATTGGTCTTAAATTAATTCTTTATGTTTCTTATTATTTTGTTCACTACTTTTGGTAAAAAAAACGTAGTTTATTATAAATTACCTAAAAATAAGGATCTAATTTCTTCTGTTTTCCAATAAGGTGTGGAATAACAACAATATTTTTAATGCATCTATGAATCCTCTCTATTATTTTTAAACACATGTTCTAAACATACATTTGTTGTGATATTAATTATGTTGGATGATTAATTTTAAATGGAAAATTCCGTGTAAATAAGTAAATAAATAAATAAATATATGAATAATATAATTTTTGCACTCATACTGTGACAGAAGAACCTTAGTTTGTAAAAAAAACTGTGCAATTGTTTGAAATTATACAAAGATTCCATTTGTCATCGAAGTGTTTTTATTATGCTTTTATGAACAGTTGAAAGTTGGGCAGTAGAAAGATCTCGGTTCGGACGGTTCCCATAGTAAAAGAAAACTATTGGCATACATCAATTTATAAAAAAAACCTCAACACTTACCTGGCTTATTGCCCCTCTTGTTTTTCTATTGCCGTCATATGTGTTTTATAAGTATGGACCTTATCAATAGCATAAATAAAAATGGTTTATGTTTCATTGCCTTTGGCAAAACTCTTTTATGGTGTCATAAAAAGACTTGTAAAATAACAAAAGTGTTTTGTTTATTTTAGGTTTCATTTGCACCGTTTAGTGGTGTTTTTGTTTTAAAGGAAATTCGAATACAAAAAGTTTTTTTTCGAGTAACAACTTGAGTAATCATTTTTGAGTAATCGCACAAATGTGCATAATATTAGAAATTTTATGCCATAAATGATTAAGTTTTAATATTTTATTGAACAACTAAGTTTAAAATCAATTAAAAATTAATCATATCGAAATATGTTTAGGGCTGTCTCTTATCCTCTAAACATATATATAAGTTATTTAAACTTAGAGATAAGTGAAGAGTATGGACGTTCAAAAATTATATTAATAATGTGTACTAGATAAATAACGTCGCTATGCAATAGGGAAAAGTTAACTTAGGCCTTCTTAACATTAAATTTTTTTTTGTATTATAAAGATTTACGTCCTTATTATTGATATTTTTTATATAATCCTTTTCCTCTTTAAAAAGCCTTGTACTGTATAAATATTATTTACGAATATAAGCTCAATGTTACAAAATATAGTATTTTAAATTGAGTTTATAAGAAGAATGACGAACTTCTCACATCTAAATGTTAATAAAATAGGAAAAAATTGGTAATTGCATTTTAGTCTTCCGTCAGATTTTCCTTACCTCAAACCGGTAGGGCTAGGATACATCAGCCTGATCGTATATTTATGTGCAATTCTGCAATAATATTAATCATTCCATTTGACACATAAATTATGAAGGCCATTCCAGTATTTATTAATAACGTAGCGTTTCAACTATATTGCATTACAAATAAATAAACGTAATAAAATAGTTTTACTTAATACGTAAGCCTCTTGGACGTTCCTGACACACAGTAATGCAAGTATTACGAATAAAACGAAAATTAACACGAAATTTTTTATAGGTCCAAATTAGACTGTCAGTTAGGGGCAGGAAGAGCAGCAAAACCTGGCAGTAATGGCTTAGAGGCCGGGTTTTGTCATTGAGGGCCTCGGAGTGTGCGGCCGAAACAATAAGAAAATATTTAATCCTCGTCCGACGCTTTATAATTGTTTTATAAATGTGCTTAGTCGTTTTTCTCCAGGAAATTTAGCCCTATCTACTCGAAAAATACTTATGTTTAAAACCATCACTGCGACTTATTTTTAAATATTAATAATAATTTCTCTATAAATTTGTCTTACAAGAACAGAACTAATTTTCATAATATTGTAGCATTTTTGTACAATGTGTAAGCAAAACAAAAATGATATCACTATATATTGCACATTTAATTAATATTTAGTAGTAAAACATTATTAACATAAATAGATTTTTTTATCAATAATTTACTGGAAAGTAAATATTACGTTATTTATTTTTGCTAAACACAACTTACTGTTAGATATACTTCGAATACAAATATTTTCAGGGTTTTT
Organism: Neoaliturus tenellus; assembly: GCA_030545055.2. Taxonomy (NCBI): domain Eukaryota; kingdom Metazoa; phylum Arthropoda; class Insecta; order Hemiptera; family Cicadellidae; genus Neoaliturus; species Neoaliturus tenellus. The sequence continues at coordinate 155,809 of JAQYXR010000030.1, read as the reverse complement.
AAAGCTAAAAAATTAAGATTAGAAAAGTTCACATGGCAATGTAATAAAAGTAAAATGTTGTAATAAAATCCTCAGAGTGGTGATTAAGAGCATTGAAATGAAATTAGGCATTAAATTAGGCACAGTTAATTTCTACATTTTATATATGAGTATAGTAACACACCAAGAAAAGTCAAATGGGAGATAAGATACACTAACAATAAATACAAATTTAAAACAAGAACAAAAAAATAGGAATCGTATTGTAGATTATAAATCTATATAGGCCTGCTGTAGTTAGTACTTAGGTCTAGTAATAAATTTGAACTGTCTAAAATATAAATATATTAGTTTTATTAATTTGATTTCAAATATATAGCATTTGACATTAGTGTTGACAGTAGTGTTGAGAGTAGTGTTGTCGCGGTGTTGTGGCGGAGCACGTGTGCGCCTCACAACAATGTGGCGCCTCCCCCCGGCGCTCAGTGCGCGGCCGGCGACACTAGCGACCGGTCATGGATTGCTTCACCGCGCTGAACGCGACCAACGCGACCGAGAGCGCGGCCGCCGACGCGGCGATCGTGTTCCGCAACGAGAGTCGCTACTGGATCCAGCGGGTCCTGCAGCCCATGGTCGTGCTGGTCGGCGTGGTCGGCAACATAGTCACGATCGTGGTGCTGACGCGGCGCAGGATGACGTCATCCACCAACACGTACCTGACGGCGTTAGCGTTCACCGACCTGGCCTACCTGGTGTGCGTGTACAGCGTCAGCTACGAGAACTACCCTGGCATCACGGACGTCAAGTACCTGTGGTACTGGCGCCACTGGAAGTACGCGCTGTGGATCGCCGACTGCACAAGTAAGCTGTGGGTTACCAAGGGGAATGGCAAATGCGGTTTATGACCGTGAAGATAAGCGAAATGCATCTTCCACCGCCGGTCGTAAGTTGGTAACACTTACGAGGGTCTGCTATACTGTTGATAACATTGATCATGAATAAAGTTGGTATGAAATCCTTCAATAATAACGCTGGCGACGTAATAGACTAAAAAATTCAGGATTACTGCTTTATGAGACTAAAAGTTTGGTAATATATTCACATTAACAATATCGGGTTTCAAACGTGCTGTAGGAAATGTCATTTGAAATAAGCAATTTAAGTAGATTGAAAAACTCCAACGGTGATTAGATAATAAATTTGCTATCCGCTACTAATTTGCGAAAAAAAAAATTGTCAAACAAATATTGATGGAAAACGGAATAATTTGTTTATAATATTTTCCATCTAAAGTAATGAATTACAAATATTACCAGACATGATTACTGATGTAATTTGGGATGTTTTTTTTAATTGTGTAAATTTCTATCAATACAACTAAATATCGTCTGATCGGTTTATGAAAGTATATTAATATAAAAAAATCTAACTCTTTTAAGTAAACATTGTTGAATTTAGTGATTTTTTAGGGGCGAGTTGCACAAGTTGACATACGAAATAACTGAATAATAATGAATAATAACTGACAATGGTACTGTTAGAACACGATGTCGTCTGTAGTTAAACCCCTTATGTGTATTATTTTAAATCCAAGGCAGTTATTAAAATAAAATATAACTATTTTAAGAATCGAACAATCAAACCTATGTGCTTTACAATTTTCTAAACCTAATTTAATAGTATATTATTTACTTTATTAATCATACCGAGTTGTTCAAATGTTAAAGAAACCCCTGACATATTATGGGTTATCTGAAAATACCTAAAATTGGCTCACAATTAATGCCAAATAATTTATTTTTGAACTACAGTGTATAAAAATGTTGCCACTGCTCTAATAATCAAGTGTTAGTTTGTTTTTAAATAACCATTTCCAAATCCCGTTTGACTCAAAACATATTTATTTTTTTTATATTATATTGGTTTTGTAAAAAAAAAGAAAAAATAGGAAGAGTGAAAAGCTCTATATTAGGCTAATTCTGTGAATAATGTAAGCTGGTAAAAATGTTCAAAACAATCAGGGTAAAAACCTATTTTGACATACTTCTCAATAATTAAAAATGAACTTATTTATCGATAGACACTAGAATATATCCTTCAGATTTTCCTTTCATGACATTTCTAAATGAAAGTAAGATTTTCCTAACAATTTACACGAAACAGTTTTACCACAAATAAGCTAACTTCAACTACTATACCTTTATTTTACTTTTATTTATATTTTTAACTAGTAGTAGGCCTATTTAATCGTGCAGCCGAACGCCAAATAAATCTTATTTATGAATTGCATTTTTGAATGAGGCTATAACGTAGCCTAATATAAGTGATAAGTGATAAGCCTGTTATCAGTTTTATATATCTTACGGGCCTATTAGTCTTGAAATATCTATAAAATTTAAGTTTACCTGCCAATGTTAGGAGGCATTTGAAATCTATCAAATATTACATCTTATTGCAACTCGACCAAGCAAAGATATTTTTAATTGCATAGTACTAAAGTTAATGTTAGGTTTATATTCGAACTCAACCGTGTAAATTTTCTTATATTAGAAATATTATTTATTTTTAATAAACTGCATGATAAATATTCTTTTCTCAATTAATTTCTTCATTTTTTTAACTAACAAAGATCATTAAAAAAATTTACATGTAGGCTATCAGTTGAAACAGAGCAATAATTTTTTTTATCATTCCGCACGAAATCACCCTGTTTTTGTTTTGTTTTTTTCTATGTCAATAGTAGGCCTACAAAAAACGTTTCTTTACTGTCCTAGGACTATAAAATCAGCTGTTTGCTAAGTATAGCCTATTATTGATCATGTATTAATGTTAAGGTGCAGAATTTTTTAATTCAAACGTTATAAAGGGCATTGTTTGTAAATAACAGCAATGTAAACACTGCATATTACTTACTTTGTAAATATAAACTTGTAAATAGAACTTTATAGTTTATCTTTTTAACGACTAAAAGTCCAATCCGCATTATGATAAAAAAATTTACTGCACAATCATAAAATATGCACGATTTAATAATGTATATAATTTAGCGCTCCTTTTTGCATTTTTAGAAAAAAAATCTTGTTGTTAATTTGTACAAACGAATTTCATTGTAAATCATGCAGTTATATAAGTGACTCACATTTTAGACACACAGACACAATATAATCAGGACATAGACTGTCATTTTATAAAATTTAATACTTCAAGTCTTAATAAAAGCAATGACGATTTTGGTGACGATCGGTGCTCAGTAAAATCCTTTTTCCTTTAGCCAAACATAATGTATAGAAAGTTAATAAGCCTATTCTTGTAATAAGATTTCATAACTACTTTTATATCAAACATACCACAATTAAAAAACTTCCTTTATTTATTCAGACTGTCCTTTATTTAGAAACTGGACGATAAATAAAGGACTAACTTTGGAAAATTAAGTTTTACAAAATATTCCGGAATATTTCATTATAGTTGAATCCTTAATATAGCCTATAAGCAGCAATTCAAAGAAGGGCGTAGTTTACGGAACGTGATAAATTAGGTTAAAAGTTTTAAAACATAAGTTCTTCGGCTTTGTGGAAATCAACTTCAAGTTCGTCTTGGCAAAAATCAGTGGTGTGTACAATCACAGAGACAAACTTTTGATTTGTCGTCACTCTAACTCTAAAGCATATTTTGCAAAGTAAAAAATACAACTCGTCAGAAAACACGGTGTACTCGAGAAAGCTTTTAACTTTCAATAATATCAACTTTATCAAAACATTTCTATGTATTTTGCAAGTGAGTGGATAAGGTCGTAGTTTGTATTTTATGATTGGGTTGCGTTTAGAACTAAATTAAAATTTTATCGCAAATACTAAATTATAACGTCTTTATTTGCCTCAAAACTATCTCATAAATTGGTTTCTTTGAGACAAACCGACATAATTAGAATTTTTAGTGTCCTATGCATACATAACTTAAACATCGTGAGGTATACTTCAATACCTTTAACAGCACATTTTGGACTTTTTAAATCAGGCTAGAATACCCAACTGATATTACTTGGATCAATTTGGGATCCAGGGTTACACCAGATCCAGTATCAGCTGCTGCATCTTGATTGATTCCTGATCATGGCTAACTGATAACGTCCCAAACCACTAATACATATGTTATTAAGGAAATATATATTATAAAAACCCCTTAAAGATAAGTAACTAGGCCAACTTCAGTAAAAAGTGAAGATAGTTTTAATCTTCAAGTATACATATTGAAAATAATAAGAATATAATAATGGTTAATTATTAAAGTCATTTTTAATAACCTAAAAATTACTAGCAATACTACTAAAATTATTTTATCAATAGGTTTTAATAAATATTTATTTAATAGGTATATTAAATCCGGAAACTTTGAAATCCTAAATAATTAAATATATTGTAAATAATTAAAAAGGTTAAGTAAATATGTGGTAGGGTTAAAAGATATTTAAAAATTTTCACTTAAATTTTTACATATAAAAGGAACATCTGCAGATAGTGAACATAGATTGGCTACATTAACGTTTATGTGGCAGAGCGATAAGACTTCCAATTTCCCTAATGAAAATATACCAAACTTTAAGGAAAGGTCTTTGATGATGCGTCATGTATTATACTGTATATTCCTCAAATATCATTACACGCGTATCAAAGAATTGCAAAAACTACATTGCCTACGGTGTTGAAATTTGGCATCCGCCCTCTTTGCTTATGGGTTTTGTGAAATTCCTTCACGACTTCAAAATTCCTACAGGAATTGAAAATTGACATTATTTATTCTTAAGGAGGATGTTAAATAAGAATCAATTAAACACAAAATCTCCAAAACTATAGGGCCTACAGCATTTACATTTTGCATGGAAGTTTATCTTCGATAATTTTTGCTCGCTAAGTTTCACAAACTTTCACAGTTTCACGAAATTCCTTCATGGTTTTGCCCCACAGGACATCAAATTTACATGTAATTCAAAGAGAGATGAATATGTTTGGATTTTATATAATGACTTGCATAATAAATATATAAATCCAAACAATTCGCTATTACATAGGAGTATATACTCCAAACATCATTTAAAGTACGGTATTTGAAAAAAAATAATAACAATAGCCGTACTTTATACACTTTTTGACATACTTTTGCTTATTTTAATTTCTATGTCTTTTATTTGTTTCATCTTGACTTTTTATGAAAGCAACAAGTGTCGTATAGTATATAACATAAACATATAAAATTAGAAAAAATATCTATCGATAAAATCAACAAATCAGATTTTCAAGGATTTTGTGGAATGTAGGGTCTTAATCCTTATTCTGAGAAAGGAGGCAAACACCCATAAGAACGTAAAGAGGTTAGTAAAAAAAAAACAAGTTAAAATATCATTAAAGATCATTAATTCCAAGAAATTTAATTTACATATATAGTATTTCGGGTCCTTTTATACTGTATTTAGTAGTCTATGACACACGATATCTAAGGTATCGACTGGGTCCTGCTTTTGTGCACCTACCAGCTGTCCAACACTTAAGTAGATCACTTTTTCATGGGACTGTAAGTTACGGTACATTAATGAGACGTTTAAATATTATTTTTACGGTTCTTACAAAATTGTTTCCTACAGTACAGTCAGGACTTTTATTTTATTTTGAAAGCTTCTAGATTACTAAGAGAAAGTAGATGAATGTGTTATAGGGTTACGGTTCTCTATTTTTCACTTAAAGTAATTAATTTTCATATATTTACAATGGGTATCAATAGAAATATTTTCTTACAATGATTTTAAACATAGTTATACAGTCGATTTTTATACAGTGACCGGCTCGCAAGAATGCATTTGATCGAGAAAAAACCATATGTTATAACAATAATTATTAACAATATTGTATTAAATAATCCCGCAATGAAATGCTGGCATCATCATTTTGAATAATTAGAAATAATAAATCATCACAATAAAATGTAATAACTTTTACTTTATTAAGTAGGTCTCACTAGGAGCATTCTGAGCATTTTCTCAGTAAACTTAACAATTCTTCGTTGTGATAATTCAGTAACAAACTGTGCGTTAGAAACCAAATGCAAGTGTGATTGTTTTCAAGACGATCTCGTTTGCTTCACTCACTCACCTTTAAAATGTTTTAATGTAGGCCCATGGGCCCTGCACTCTGGTATAATTTTTTGAACACATGTTGAATATTAACATTTGGATCCTACTCCTATGGTTAACAGCTGTTTTCACTATCGTTTAATTCTATTGTTTTTAAATTCAATTGAAATTCTACAAATTGCTTGGTTGTTTTATACTTTACTTTACCTTTACTTATCTATAATCATTCATAATCACCAACAATCAGGACTATTTTACAGCTGATCGATTGTTTTTATTATGGTAAATCACGAAGGAGGAGGTATGAATTAAGTAAAAAAGTAAGGATCTACAATTAAAAACCACAAGTTAATACTGAAGATTGTGTTTTTACATTGACAGTTTAGTCAGCTTTTCGTCAACTCGTTTCTTTTTTTTTTTAACTCCATAAGACGTTTGTTATTTTTTAGGACAGCAATTCAAAACAATATCGAAGTATGATTTTTCCTAGCATTGAGACTATTATGAATATTTTTTCCTTAGAACTAAGTTATTTGAAAAGTTTAAAGAAAATCGTTAGAGCCGTTTTCGAAACAGTTTTTGCATACATACATACGTTATACAAAACAAAACCAATAGGCCGAAACAAACTGCCATTTGGAGGCAAATAAATTCATTATTGCCCCATAAATCCTAGCATTACCACAGTCATTTGATGACCATCAGATCCTACCATTGCCACCAGGATAGCCTATGTGGTTTTATTATTATTCATTGCCGAAAAATAATCCTATTCTTATGAATTATCCCCATTATCATTATAATGACTGTGGACGGCAATTAATGTTATACGCATGTAGATATTAAAATAATGTACAAATAAAAATCCTACATATAAAAATCAAAACTATACTTAAGGTTTCAAATGTTAAGTCAAGGCAGAAATCGAGTAGAGCATCAGAGATACGCAGAAATCCATGTAGACTTACATACTGCAGTTACGTGATGAGTTACTGTACTTCCTATGTGTTATTAAAAGTATACCATTGTAGGCCTAATAGTAGTCTTAACAACATATTCCCTGTAAGAAAACTCTCTAAAACGTTGATATTTTTGGGTAAAAGAAAAGTTTATAAAGCTATTTAAACAACTTCGTACGTCCAATCTCAATTGAACTAAAAATAATTTGCTAATTCTAAGGGATAGATGAATTTGTAAGTGTTAATAAAAAAATAAAAATCCTATACTATAATACGAGCACTGTCTGAAGAGATGTGTGTTCCACGATCTAGAAATATAGCAGGTAGATTTTGCTTAAACTTTGCATTTAAGAGTATTTTCTCCAAAAATAAGTTTAGAAACAGCATCAACCCCAGGAAAAATCTAATTTGGTCTAAATTTAAGTTTAAAAATCGTAATTTTAACATTGGTCCTATGGGTTGCTGTTTTGGTAACGAAATAAAAACGAAAGTTATACAAAAATAAAGGAACATTAATGTTAAGCAGTCTTTTTGAAACAGCTGTTAACGGTGCATAGGTATAGTTGGTTGTTGGTGGAAATTTAATAGTTTTATTACCATGACACTATAACAAAAGTGAATTAGAACCAACTTGCAAGGCTTGGTTAACCTGGTACTAAAAGAATAAAATCACTATTTCGTGACAAAAAAATACAATAAAACAATATTCAGCGTAAAAAATAAATCCTCAAAGTTTTTAATTTATGAGTAAAATAAATTCTCAATGAAGTCCAGCAAGAGGAGTCACTGCCAGGAGGATTTAACCTAGAACTTTCAGATTAATAGTCCATAGCACTAACCACTGGTCTAATGGAGAAATTAAAATTTAATGTCCTTAAAGGTGTGTAGCTCCAACAAGGGTTTTAATTCATTCGAAATCTTGAGTAGAATGTCAATACATTAAATTAGACGTCAAAGGGTTTCGAATGACCCACAAAATAAGTGTCAATATGCCGGTATTTAAATATAGGAATACTGAAGACCTTGTTGAAACAAAGTCCGACTCACGCTACATGAAGGAGTACAGATGAGTAACTTCACCACAAGAAAGTACATGAGCATCACATTATTGTGTGTGAGCTAACTACAGAGGTGGAAACATAAGGAAAGCAATGGACGCTTGACCGTCACGCGACACCCCTTTGACAGACAAAATAAGGATACTAGATATTTTAACAGTTGCCTTTAATACAACATTTTAATTGTGAACTTAAAATATACAAATTTACTACCGTATTAACATTTAAAAATTTTTAGTAAAATATTTAATCCTAAAAAATATTTTACTAATTTTTATTGATGAGATGCTGAATAATGTATCATTGCGATGATGTAAGAAGTTACACTAACAAACGAAATTTTTTTATTTATACTAGTGTAAAGTGATTGTTAACTGTATATTTTGACTAATAATATTTACTAATAATCTCAAAATCCACGAATTAAAACTTCTAGTAAACCTATTGTAAAAAGATTTTTTAATACTTTTATTCCCTAAAAACTACTATTCGCAGGCAAACTTTTTTTCATCAATTTTTTTATTTGGTATTTTAACCCAATAAAATACCAGGAATTGATCCAAGCTAGTCACAATACTGGTAAAATTCGGTTTCTGGCCCAAAACCCTTTAAATTTCTCATGTTTATTTTATTTTTGAGCATTTTTCATTTACTACAATTTAATACTAACCATCTAACAACTGTACAAGTAAAACAAAAACATTTTATTTAAACGCTTGGTTAAAAAATGTATACCTGACTGCTTAGCAAATGAGCGTAGCGAACGAGCTCGTCTTTGGGAATAGTAAGAAAAGAGAATCGCTTTGCTTTAAGAATAAGAAACAATATTTTTTTACCATTGCAGAGTATTTTACCACAGTGAGGAATATTAATCTAAGGTGTTATCACCCCAACATCTTGCCCCATGTACTGTTTATAAAAATTTTCACAAAAACATAAACATTAATATGGTGTAATTGTTTTCCTTCATACGCATAAGCTAAAAATGTGTTCAATGTATTAATTAAAAACATACATCAAAACGTTAATGTTTTATGCTTACGAATTAGTAGATTGTGAAGTATAATAAAAACGATAACAGAACGAAGAGATAAACTAGCTTCTAAAGAAGTATATATGGACCGAAGCTAACATTCACTGTTTATGTCGATCCAAAATATAAATCACCCACCGTTGTCGGAAACAATCCAATAAATGTTTGATTCAAACTGAAATATATTAGAACTAGTTGAATGTTTGGTTTTATTCTCTTCGGCACCATTGGAATACATTCATACAAAACACCTATTTCCTTTATGGACATTGGAGCTGGATTTGGCTCAGTTGTTTTGAACATGTGGAAAGAGATTTATTTACACAAAACAATTGGGATTATTGTGATTATGGTAAAACTTTGGTAAACAATGAGCTGAAATAAGCATTGTAGTTATTTGTGAATTGGTAGTAAAGTAAGAAAGGTTTTATTTTTTTACTAAATAAAAACTTTTATGTCATGAGAAATTATTTGCAGTAAACTAAAATATTTGCAGTAAAATAAAAGTTTTGCAAATAATCTACTTTTCTAAACAATTAAGACGAATTAATAAGTTTTTATTTTTATTTACAGCATTTTTTATGGATTTTGATGTATACGAATCTGAATTGAAACTAATGATTCAACGAATATTAATCTTACAAGTAAAAACTCGACAAACTCTCCCTCGAGTGGCGAGGTAATATTTCACATCACACAGTGATGTAAAACTTTAGAGATTTATTTTTATTTGTCAGCAACATTTTGGAAATTTCATTATAAGTACAATTTTTTTAATAATATTTCATTAGTAATCTGTTTTGTTATTAATTTTTTTTTAACATGTATTTATAGTCCTTTTACTTCATGATTAATGTTATAAATAAGTATAAAGTTGCTTTATAATAAGTGAAATATTTAAACATTGCTCTAATCTGTTTCATTTTATAAACTTTATACTCTAAGAACATAATGTAACATAGAATTTCTTCCTTACTTATCCAGTAATTAATATTTTTAGTTTAACTTAAAACAAAAGACCTTTGTTGTAGAAGTACATGGCTCATTTGAATAAATATCGATTATTGCAATCAATTAGATTTCTTAGTTAAATTTTTGAGCATGATAGTAATTTGTAACATCGCTAGTGTTTAATGTCTCTAGAAAATCACTTGCCCATTAAGAGAGAGAGAGGCCTTAAATTAAGTGTTGAGTTTACAATTTTACCGTGCACAATGGCACTCTGGAGGTAATTTTATTTATTTATTTAATAAAACACCTAAGCATTATCGTAGTACATATTTTTATATTAGTGTGATTTAAAGGTGATAGTGATGAATCAGATTAAGTGTACCTTTGTTAATGACAAATGGTAGCTGATTCATTTGTCAGGATCATTAATTAACCCAGGCTGGGTAGATGAGTAGTTATAGAGATCGTCATTGAATCAGAAGTTTGAGAAAAGTTCGTGGTTTTAGATGGTTTGAAACTGGACGCAGCTGAACCCAGCCATAAATTAACGCATAATAAAAACTCATGGAAATGCTATCTATGCTTTCGAAAGCCTACATGTAATTTATTGTTAAGTATAAATAGCCTTGTGGCTTTTAATTACTTTTATGTATCTATAAATATCTAAAACTAAAACGTATTTCAATCAATCTCCAAAGTGTGGTATTTTATGTAAAATAGCCTACATAAAATAACTAAAGGCTTGTATATAACATACCTGACCTTCTTCTTGATAGTTTAGAATATATTTGCTTCTCTAGCATCAGCATAACGGCAAAATGTATAAATTCCAAACAATGCCATAGGGAAATCAAGTAAAAAAAATAATACTAATATTCTCAGTAAAGTATATATAACTTGTTATGGGAAATATTTTTGATAGCTATTTCAATATAATATATCATTATGTAGAACTCTGTCCAGGCTACTGAATCCGCCCCGGGCGCTGCCGTGATTCCAGCGGCTACTCCTGCAGAGGTTCCTGCTCCGGCGGCTAATCCTGCCTTGGCAGCAAACTCTGCCTCAACACCTTTGGGGGGCTGGAAGACGCGCCTGTCTAAGAAAGAAAGGAGGAGGCAGAAGCAAGCGGAGGCAGCTTCGAAAAGTGCGTCGAGGGTGGAGCGGACGCAAGTCTCAAACCCGGTTGGGGAGGCCTCTGGCAAGTCTGTCAGAAAGCCTAAACAACCCAGGCCTAAGAAGCCCAGGACGGAGGCAATCTTGATCAAGCCCTTAGGGGGCGATCTTTTGCCGATGTTCTGGGTCAGATTAGATCGCAGGCCAAACCGGAAGAGACCGACACCGTTATCAAGTCTATTCGGCGAACCCAGAACGGGGATGTCCTCCTCGAACTGGGGAAGTCGAGTGACAAGATCGGTTTTGCCGCTTCCCTCAAGACTGCACTTGGGGACAAAGGCTCCATCAAGGCCCTAGAACCGAAGTGTTCGGTCGAGATTCGGGACCTTGATGTCCTCTCCACCGAAGATGAGGTGACCCGTGCGATCCAGGTGGCACTCCCGGAGATACCGGCCGATGGAGTGAGGGTATGGCTGACAAAGCCTAACCGAAGTCAACTCCGGATGGCTGTTGCTGAGATGAGCGAAAAGCACGCCAATAAGCTGCTTAGCCTTCAGCACCTCAGAGTTGGTTGGGTTAGTTGCAGGCTCAAACGGAGGGTGGTAGTTTCGAGATGCTTCCGCTGTCTCGGTTTCGGCCACTCCTCCCGAAACTGTAAAGGGCCCGACAGGAGTGCCAACTGCTTCCAGTGTGGAAGCCAAGGCCACAAACGTAAGGAATGTTCCTCGAGCCCCTCCTGCTTCCTCTGCAAGGATTCAGGCTCCAGTGCCCTCGGTCACTTACCCGGGTCTGGTCAGTGCGGTGCCTTCAGAGCCGCACTTGAACAGGCAAAAGGCAGCGGCCGGTAATTCGCATCCTCCAGGCCAACCTTCATAGATCCTGGGGAGCTGATAACCTTCTAGATCAGCTCGCCCGAGAACTTGGTGCTGACGCGCTCCTTATCAGTGAACAGTATCGGGACAGAGACCCAAACATTTGGATCTCGGACAGCCTCGGTACTGCTGCATTTTGGGCACGTAATACACGAGATGTTTTGGTGCGGAGTCACGGGCGCGGCCGAGGATTCGTCTGGGTTCGGTGTAGGGACGTGACTAGGCTATGTAGACGTGACTATCTTCAGTTGCTACCTCACACCCAACGAGGCCGTCCAGGACTTCCGCGACAAGATAGATAGCCTAGAGGAGTGCGTTCTTGGCACCACCGGGCATGTCGTCGTTGGTGTCGATTTCAACGCCAGGGCCGTCGAGTGGGGAATGCCCTCTACCAGCTCCCGGGGGAAATACATCCTGGATTTCATCGCCAGGGCCGGTCTTGTCGTCCTCAACCAGGGCGACACACCTACTTTTCGGCGCCCCGGGCAGAGAGGCACGATCCCCGACGTCACCTTTGCGTCTGAGTCGCTCCTTCCGAGGATCTCAGGCTGGAGGGTTGTGAGGACTACACGGGTAGCGACCACCAATACATCGTTTTTGACCTGCATGATCAGGCAAATCGTCGAGTTTCCGCATCTCGGGAAGGGCCACGCCGGTGGAACACCAACAAACCGGACGTGGTCAAGTTCACCGAAGTCATCTCTCGGGGAGCGCAGGGGAATCCTGGTGAGGCTGGGGCCGAAGCACTAGTAACATCCACGATGGAACTGATCGTCTCGGCCTGCGACCAGTCTATGCCGCGAAGGAAACCCCGACGCGACAAACAACCCGTTTACTGGTGGACTGAAGAGATTGCGGAACTCAGAAGAACATGTTTAAGAACTAGACGAGCCGCCACAAGAGCGAGAATCCCCGCAGACAGAGTTCGTAAGTCGGAGGCCTATAAAGCTGCGAGAAAATCTCTCCGCCAGGCGATAAACAGGAGCAAGGCGAATAGCTGGAGGAGACTTCGTGACGACGTTGACTCCGACCCGTGGGGCCTGGGTTACAAACTTGTAACACAGAAACTCGGCGCCCGCTCTCCACCTTCCATCATGGAGGGTGCCACCATGGGGAGGATCGTCGCTGCGTTGTTTCCTGAACATCCACAGCGACCGCTGGTTGACTTCGGACGGGTAGAGGACGTTCCACTCTTCACTTTCGAGGAGCTGGAAACCTCCGTTCTCTCCCTGAAAAGCAACAAGGCTCCTGGCCCGGACGGGATTCCCAGTGAGGCTTTAAAGAAAGTATTTTCAATTAACGCTGACTTGTTGTTGAGAATGTACAATGCCTGTTTGGTAGAAGGGGTGTTTCCGGCTCCCTGGAAAACAGCCAGGCTTGTACTGATCAGCAAGGGCAAAGGTGATCCCGAACTGCCGTCGTCCCACAGGCCTCTCTGCATGTTGGACACGGCTGGGAAGCTGTTCGAGAAGCTGATCCGTTCCCGCCTGACTTCTGCCGTGGAAGCTGCCGGGGACTTATGCCCCCGTCAGTACGGCTTCAGAAAGGGACGGTCAACGATCGACGCTGTCACCGAAGTTCAGAGAGCTGTGGAGAGAGCCGAGAGCCACAACCATTTCTCCCGCCGAGTAGTGCTTCTTGTTACGCTTGATGTCAAGAATGCCTTTAACTCGGCGAGGTGGGTCGATATGTTGGATGCGCTTCGCAACACCTTTTGTATTCCTGCATATCTGTTGCGGCTCATCGAGGATTATCTACGCTCTCGAAGCCTGATCTATGACACAAGGGACGGAACGCGGACGATGGAAGTCACTTCTGGTGCCGCACAAGGTTCAATACTCGGCCCGGATCTCTGGAACGTTGCCTATGACAGCCTCCTGAGGTCCGAGATGCCTGAGGAAACCACTTTGGTTGGGTACGCCGATGACGTCGCAGCTCTCATTGCTGCACGCAACGTTGAGCTGGCCCAACTAAAGTTGAACCGAGTTATGCGGGTTGTCAACAACTGGATGTCCGATCACGGTCTCTCGCTTGCTCTTAGTAAGACGGAGATCGTGATTCTCACGAAGAAGAGGATCGACACCGTCGTCCCGTTTAGAGTGGGAAGGGAGGTGGTCACATCAACTCGTGCCGCCAAATACCTTGGGGTTATGGTGGACACCAAGTTAAGCTGGAGGGATCAGATCTTCCGTACGGCGGACAAGGCCGCTAAGGTAGTTACTCACCTTAGTAGGCTGATGGCCAATGTCGGGGGTCCCCGATCCAGCAGAAGACGTCTGTTGATGTCCGCGGTCCAGTCCGTGCTCCTTTACGGGGCAGAGGTGTGGGCAGGCGCTCTAGATAAGGAGTGCTACAGGCTGCGACTCGCCCGGGTTCAGCGTCAAGCCGCGCTCAGGGTGTGTTCCGCCTACCGGACAGTGTCCAAGCCTGCCGTCCTGGTGGTCGCCGGAGTCATCCCTGTCAAGCTCTTGGCAGGGGAGAGGAAAGCGATTTATCAGAGACGTGGCGAGATCGGCAAGGACACGGCAAGAACAGAAGAGCGCTCCCGAACCTTCCAGCAGTGGCAACACAGCTGGGAGCACGACACCCGAGGACGATGGACTGCGCGACTTATCAAGCAGGTCCAACCATGGGTGGAACGGCGGCATGGGGAGGTGGACTACTACCTGACCCAATTTTTGACAGGTCACGGCTATTTTCGGTCGTACCTGAACCGGATGGGAAAGACCGGTTCACCGGACTGCATTTATTGCCCGGGTGTTCCCGACGATGCGGAACACACATTCTTCCGATGTCCCCGTTGGGAAGGGCCCCGCCTGGAGGCCACACAAATATTTGGTGCATTTTCGGTGGACTCGGTCTGCCAAAAGATTTTGGAGGATGAGGGCAACTGGGATTGTTTGTCACAGTTCGTCCGGGGCATCCTCCTGGAAAAGAAAACCGATCTGGACCGCGAAGTGGCCCAGATCCCTTGATAGAGCGGCTGGATAAGGAGCGAGCCCGACGGGCGTAAGCCAAATTTAGGCCTAGCCTGACGTAATGTGATAAACAATTCCAGGTTAGATTCCTAAAGAGTAGAGGAGGTTTTTTAGTGGGTAAACCCGTTTTTTAGGGGAGCCCCACACTACAGGCTGGCCACCTGTGTGCGTAATGCATTTTTCCGCCTCTCCCTCAAAAAAAAAAAAAAAAAAAAAAAAAATGTAGAACTCTAAAGAATTAAATTATTGTCAAATTTTCATTAGGACTGCCTTATCCTTTTTAGGTTAGTATTTACACTACTGGCGCATTAAATTAAGTCTGAGTGGTATTTAAAATAAAAACTTTAACTAAATATGGGATGGAGGTTTTACATTATAAAATACATTTGGTGGTTTGTTAGCCAAGAACACCATAGGTTTATCATCTACACTTAGTTTACCATTGCTGCCTCTGAATACGGAAATCAATAGTAACCAGGCCTCCAAGTCTTAGTTTTAGTGACAGCACATATGGGTTATACATCTTAACCTAAAGATTTGATACATGTGACCTACAGAAGAGGAAACCAAAGCTTGTATTCATTTTAGTGCATCTTATAATAATTATAAAAAATTTAATGTTATATGTGTGATTGTATTAATAAGCTGAAGTAAACATTATAGACATATTTACTGAAAATCACCTCTGCTAGGGGTTTCCATACCCACAGCATTAACCCCCGCTGTCTAGAACATGAATGGATCATGAAGGAAGGGAAATTATCATAGTGGAAGGTAAAAAGACTTACCACATGGCATAATAACATCGTTTACTGTACCCACTGTAACCTTGCAACTAGTATAAACCAGTTTTAAAGCTATCATAGGGATCACAACAAACCTATTTGGCTTACTAAAACATGTTGTCATGTGTTTACCTATTTTTCCACAAACGAGAAAAACTATCCTAATTCGTTTTATGGCTAGGATTGAATTACTGTATTTTAGGACGCTGCAGAGTTAGTGATATCACAAATAGCAGTAAATTGTATGAATATGATACTAATTTAAGTATAGGTACTCTGTTTATTAAAATGATTATTTATGTGGTGAATACCCACAAAATGTCAAAGATTCATTATCATAATGCCACATATTATACTTAATATTCATTGATTCTAAAGAATGCATTCGCTTTAGCTATATAAAGAAAGAAAAGGAAAAACTCTCCAAGAGTACTAAAGTGTAATATCGCTTGCAAATCCGAGGTAAGACGACCAACCAAAAACCAATAATTTCGTTCAAATCCATGACATTGGGAAACTTGTTTGTTGATTCTAACTTGGTAACTTTGATTACAGCATGTTCTAGCTTGTTGATTTATGAGACAAAAGTTCATTTTATTATTCTTTGCTACAATTAATATTGCATGGACATAAAACTAACTCCTACAATATAAAAATATTGTTGGTTAAAATATATAATGTAATCGCTTTTTGAAACAAGCGTAATATTGTTTTTCGTTTCTTTATGTCATGAAACTCGTTAAAAGGTATGGAGGTTAAAAAATAATTAAAACCCAGTGCTTGAAGAATAGTTTATAGGGCTCAGTGATTAGTTTAGGGCAAAGTGGTGCGTTGGCAGATGATTATATGCCATCTGATCCTGAGCAATTTGTTTGAACTAACTGCTTGCATATTTAGGAAAGGCGTAAATGGTAGCCAAGTCTTGATAGCTACGAGGAATATTTTCTTCTTTAAAGTTGAGGTTTTTGGTAATTTCAAAAGTAACCATCAGGTTTACTAACAACTTATATTATCACTTTTATAGTGGCTAAATAGTTTATATATAAACTACCTTAAACAATAAATTATAAATGGTTTTCCCAGTGAACGTGGAAACATATTATGAACAAATAAAATAAATTTTGAAATTGTTAATGGGAGTTTTTCAAATAAGCAAATTAATTTTAAATTACTTCAAAATAACTAAGAATTAGCTTAGATAAAAAAATATCGCTGAAGATGTTTTTTATCTTAAATAATTAATTATAAAAGTGTTTATCATAAGACATAATTAAAAACATAAAACGAATTCTTTTTAAATAAAAACCTGGGACTGTAAGAACCCAAACCGAAAAATAATTTCTAAATCAGTCTCTTTAAGCCAAAGATCCCCAGATAACGAGTGCTTGTAAGGGATAAGTTCACTCGTTAAAAATGGGAAGAAAGAGAAAACTGTCTGGCTTTCGAGTTTAATGAGTGAGTGATGAATTTATAGTTTGAGTCCGAGATGGTTCCTAATTTTTGTGAAATATTTAGTGGCGTTAGTGTAATACCTAGTTAAAAGGAAGCAACTTAATTTACCTGTGCTTACAAGTAGGCTCAGGTCATATCACGAGGGTAGAAAGTCCTTCCGCTGGTCTCCTGGCTACTCACCCTTCAGTTTAAAACGTCAGCTAGCTTATGTGACAGTGTAGAGTATTGGAACCTTCCGCGGTCTCCAGGCTACTCGCCCTCCCAGATTTTACACGTCAGCTAGGTCGGTAGTTTTACAGGCCAGTAGAGCTCAGTGGCACCTTTTGCAGTTTCCCCGCTCTTACACGTCAGCTTGGTTGTTTTACCGGCCAATTTAGTGCAGTGACACCTTCCATAGTCTCATGTCTACACACCTACCAAGCTTTTACACGTCAGCTAGGTCATTATTCTGGCCAGTGGAACACATTTGCACCTCCAGACGTCGGTTGCCTGGCCAATCAACCTTCCAGCTTTTACATGCCAGCATGGACGTTTTATGGGCCAGTGGAGCACAGTAGCTCTTTTCGACGGTCTCCTAGTTACTAGCCCTCCCAGCTTTTACGCGACAGTTAAGTTGTTTTATGGGCCAATTTAGTATAGTGACACTAAACGACGGTCTCTTGGCTACTCGCCCTCACTGCTCTTGGACGTCAGATAGCTAGTTTTATGGGACAGTTTAGTGTATTGGCACCTTCTGCGGTCTCCAAGCTACTCACCCTCCTGGCTTTTTTTATTTCAGCTAGGCAGCAGAGCAGCAGACGAGCAGAGTGCTCCTTTAGCGGTCACCTGGCTACTCGCCCACCCAGCTTTTACACTTAAGTTAGGTCATTTCACGGGCCAGTGGAGCGCAGTGGCATTTTTTGACGGTCTCCTGGTCAATAACTTGCCCAGCTTTTATATGTCAGCTAGGTCATTTTACGGGCCAGTGGAGTGATAGGGCACCTTTCGACGGTCTCCTGGTCACTAACCGTTCCAGATTTTACACTTCAGCTAAGTCATTTTACGGGCCAGTGGAGCGCATTGGCACCTTCCGTTGGTCTCCTGATTACAAACCTTCCCAGAATGTACATGTCAGCTAGGTCATTTTACAGGCCAGAGGAGAGCAGGGATACCTTCCGACGGTCTCCTGGATACCAACCTTCCCAGCTTTTACACGTCAGCTAATTCATTTCAAGGGCGTGTAGCGCAGTGGCACCTTCCGACGTTTGTGGCTACTACACCTCCCTTTTCCTAAAGACTAGACTGTTACCGTCTTGCAGCCCGACTCTTCTGGTGGAACTTGTGTTATAATACTATTTGTGAACTAAATTCCTAAATATTTTAATTGTAATCTCCAAAAATAAGTCTAGGAAAAGTGAATTGTGGTCTTAATTTCTATAGAAGTATTGTTTAAATCGTAAATAAATACTTCAATGAGGATGTGTCGTTTTAGGACGTCACCTAAAACCCGTAGTTTACTGCAAAATATTTCACATTCCATAATATAGATTGGTTGGGTGGACTGATACTAAAATTTAATTAAATCGTAATTTTAATCATTGGTATCACCTAGATAGGTTTAGAATGTACATCCACTAAGGATGAATTTATTGTTTTAGTTTAACCTTGATTAACTATATTACATCAGCCTTACTGATGAGAGATTCTACCATGATTAGAGAACCCTCTGATCTACACACACACACACACACACACACACACATCTCTTGGTAAGGTTTACTTAATCTGTGGTTGTACATTTTAAGTAGCTTTGGTTCAATATTTATTTAAACGTTGTAACTATTGTAAGGCTTCGTATTGTTAAATTAACGATTACATATTAATAAATTTTAGTCTACAGTTATTACCATTATCACATGATATAAATTGAAACCTGCAATAATTTCCAAAAATTTCTGTGAGGGTACAACATAAAACATAAAGTGTATACAGTATCATTAAGTAATAATTATTTTTGAATAAAAAATTGTAGTATCTATTTATTTTTTGTATTGTCACATTAAATCAAATATTATAAACTAATACATTAACTTGGTAAATGACTAATCAAATTGATATACTAATATTTAAAATACTGTAAAAAGAATTATCAAAAGATGATTTATTTATACTTTTAAGTTAAAATTCTAAATAACCCAATCTCAATGTTATCAACCTCAGACAAGCAGAATCTCATCTCCCTGTAGAATTTATCAAATTTCTTTCATATCTCCCCAATAGGAAGGATATTGTATTTTCTTGGGGCCAGGAAACTACAAGCTTTTGTAAGGAAAGTACAGATAGGTTTTTGTATTGAACAGTATTTGATATTTATTAATTTGATTTTTTATTAATTTTCATAATTGCGACACCTACTTCTTAGTAAATAGTTTTAAAACCTTATAAACAGACATATATCTATGGGTAAAATCTGCAAGGCTAAGAACAACGGGTTCTATGGTTCTGTGTATTTTTCTTCTCTATCTTCCTAACAAATTGCTACTGAAGAGTAATTAAAGATTTATGGTTGATTATATAAGTTCCCGCCTAAAATACTCCATAAATAAAATCTACTTTGCACTGGGGATAAATAGAAAGTTCGTAAAAGATTATTGCTACACAGTGAGTCACAAAGTGTCTAAAAATATTTGAATAGGTTTACCTGACTGCATTTTTTGCTCGGGCTTTCCCGATGAAGCGGGACACACATTTTTCCGTTGTTCACGATGCGATGGAGTGGCTACGCCTAGAAGCCACCAGTCATCTTTATAAAACTAATATGGACTGCAAGAAACAATCTGTGATTATGATACACTATATTACAAATAATTTACTACAGCATACAAAATGAATTTTTCGCTTAAACGCCACGAGTTACAGGCTTACAGTTCAGGCCGGTTGTGTGGCTGCAAGTAGTGGGAAAAAGCCACTTCTAAACCGGAAGTGACGTCAGCTGCCAGGGCAGCTGCAGGGGTCAGATGGTGTCAAGTTGCCAGGGCAGCTGCAGGGTGCAGATGGCGAGAGCATATGCCCTGAATTTGAAGTAGAATTGGGCATGAATTAAGAGTTAGTTGAAAAGTAAAATTCAACTGTGTTAACTAAACTCTAAAAGTTGAACAAAAATTAAGAGTAAGATCAAAACTGAAATTCAACAGTTATAACTGGGGGCCTGGAAAGTATGTCAAGGTCATCCAGAGTAAGTTTTAAAAAAGCCTACCCAACTACCACCAGAAATAGTTCAAAGTTGAACTAGTTGGTGATAGTGGGATAATTCATTCGTGCCATGGGAGAGGTGTTTATTGTTTGAAAGTTGGCGATTGAATGAGAAGCGCCGCCTAGGGAGAGGGCTTATAAAATGGCAACCTTCTCCCCACCACCCCTTCCCCCACTCCTTTAGACCAATAACCGGTCGCCGACTCTATGTGGTAAAACTGAACTAGACATGGCGGCCGCCATGGATAAGTCTAACCTCAAACCTTAGCTTAGCTGAAGAGAATAGAGGAGCATGAAGTAAGAATTGTGGTGACAGCGCTTATATGAGGAATAGTAGGGGTAAAATAAAAAAACTTGTTGAACACAGTCGATAGGTGTAACAAGTTCAAAGTTGTTGAATTGTAACATAGAATGCAAAATGTTGTAAATAACATTATCATCAACATTAACCTGCGAAGTCTTTGAGTATAATGGGTTAAAACTGTACTTCTTTCTAACTCTATTTAAATTAGTTTTACACTTTGAAATTGAAGGTTTAGAAGTACTTCGTAATATGTGTTGTGTTCGCAAAAGCTTTAATTTTAAACATTGTGCAGTCATCATAACCGATGTGTTAAGTTCAGAAGTTAAAATAAGACTGAGATATAAAATGAAGTGTAAAAGAAATTGAAACAGAAAGCCAGAGTAGTAATTTTATAGGTTAGAATTTACGAAGGCTATTCCATGGATAATTCTAACCTCAAACCTAGTAAGTGAAGTAGTCATAACATAAAACTAACGAGAGATGATGACCGAGCGGATGCGAGGCAATGAATGTTTGTAGCGCGATAAACTACCCACCTTTATAGAGGCAATAACTCCAGCCAGATGGCGGCAGATGGCAAGCAAATGACTGGTTGACCGACTTTCACCTGAGTAGTAAGAGAAGTAGGGTTCTGTGTCTATCCCTACTCCTTGGGGTCAATGACCGACCGGAAAGGTCAATGACCTTCCCCCCCCCTCCCCCCCCCCTTCCCCCCCCCCCGAAAAAATGGAGCCCCCCCCCCTCCCCCCCCACACTCCTTCCCCCACTCCTTCCCCTACTCCTCCAGGTCAATGGCCGGTCACCACCGGTTGTTGACTTTATGTGGTGAAACCAGACTAAATATGGCAGCTGCCATGGATAATTCTAACCTCAAACCTGCTGCGCATGCAACAAGTTCTTCGGATCGGAATGAGTCTATGCTATGCGCATGCGCCTAGTCCTGTATTACTCACTTTAGCACTACTGCACATGGATAATTCTAACCTCAAACCTTGGTTTTGTGTTGTTGCGCATGCGCCGCTCCCCACTCCTTTGCCTTTCTTTTACACTGCTGCGAATTGGACTGGATTGAACACTGTACTGTAGTGAAACAACTTCCCCCACTACTCGAGAATCCGAGGAGCGATACGAGCCTGATCTTAGCGTCAGTCGTCAACAAACTTTCATAGCGAAAGGTTGTTGGCGACTCAGCAAGAGGTTTCAAATATATAGTAGGCCTATATATATTTGAACTTCTTCTACTACGTTGCGTTTTTTAATGCAATGTAGTATGTGTGTGTGTGTGTGTTTAGTTTTAAGTTGTATTAAATTTAAGAAATAATTTGCGCATTGCGATGTTAGTTATAAGTTGGGTTTAGCATTAAGGTGTATTAATTTTAAGAGGTATTTAGCATTAAGGTGTATTAATTTTAAGAATAATGATGGTATTTGGTTGTGTTGAATTATTTGGTTTTTTAATAATGATGTGTTGTTAGTTTTAAGTGTTGGTAATACTAATTAATGTTGTTTTGCCTTACAGCTAGATGTTAGGGGGTAGATTAAATGTAAATTCAGAAGTTCAGTTGAACTTCACTTAGAAGGGGTGGGACATCCGCAAAATGCGGACTAGGTTTTTGCATTTTTGTTTAGGAATATAATGGGTGGGATTAGTTTGGGTGGGGTTAGAGTTGCGTTTCTGCATTAGGTGTTCCAGTTTCCCTTGGAATTCATGGTTACGGTAGACCCGGACCGGACCGTTACGGTAGACCCGGACGGTCCAAACAAAATTGCGTCGATGTCCCTTGCAGAACGTAACTAGTGGGTTGGGAGTGGGAACCGTTAGGCAAACAGGGTGGTGGGAACAGTATTACTGTTCCCATCACCTTGGATCATTATAAATCTTGAATGACCTTGACCCACTTTTGGAAGGGTCAATGACCCCCCCCCCCGAAAAAATGGAGTCGATTCCCCCCCCCTCCCCCCCTCCCCCCCCGAAAAAATGGAGTCGATTCCCCCCCCCCCTTCCCCCACTCCTACCCCCACTCCTTCCCCCACTCCTTCCCCCACTACTCCGGGTGAACGACCGGTCATGACCTGAAAAATTAAAATGGCTATAGCTTGATAACGGATTGACGGATTTGGACAAGCGATACATCATTGAAAAGGTCTATGTAAGACAAACATTTTGGTAAAAGAAGAATTTGGTTGTCTTATTTTAGTCAAAAGTTATGCGAATTATTTTAAATAAATACCTTCTCTTTTCCCTTTTCCCCCACCTCCCAGGTCAATAATCAGTCTTGGCCAGCTGCTACCCCTCTCATTTGCATATTGTTATAAAAGACGCACCGACTGCGGCTAACATTTCATTCTGATTCCAGACGTTACGCTGCGAACTTGGAGCCACAACCATGTCATCTCTGCCAACTACAACTTCTACTTTAACTTCTACTTCAACTTCTACTACGGCTGTTACTGCACCAAAGAAAACTCTTCGTCTGAAAAATCCTCCTGACTGGTACAAGAAGCAACTTGGATCCCAACCTTCAACTTCTGGCACTATTCTTCCGCCTATCAAGACTTCTAAACTTCGAAGCATTTTTTCACCGCCTTCGCCTTCTACTTCGCTTTCAAACGACTCCACACCGCCATCAACCATCATGCCGCCTCCACAGAAGCCAGCTCCCCGTCTTAATACCCCTTCATTTGAAACTTTGCTTCATAGTCTTAGTACACCTATCATTCCACTGTCACCATTGCCTCCTACCCCACCACTTACTATGCCTGAAGACCACACCTATCATAAAACTAAATCCACTAAGCCTACTCCCAAACCTGCTCCTAAGCCTGCTCCTTCAGAGCAATTTCAATTATTACAAGAAGAGCGTCGTAGGGCATTTAGCCGTCCCACTACTTGCCCTGAAGTGCTCACTAGGGGAATTAAGAAAGGATCAGCTTGTGGGAGGAAATGTGTTAAAAATGAAAGTTTTTGCCGTGTACATATCGTGAAACATATTTCTGAACCACAACTGACAGAAATCCCCACCGTTGAAGACAACCCTAAAATAATATCCGTCAGAGGAGAGAGGCTTAAGAAAGGTTTGAAATATTTTTTTCTAAGTATTGTTGACCACCAACACATTTTGGCAAAATGTAACGGCTTAAAATATAAAATTAGAGTTTGTGAGAATTTGTGTAAAGAGAAGAGATTTAACACTTTAGATTCTCAAGACTTTCTCCTCAGGGATAAAAAGGATCGTATTACAAGGTGGGGGCGTAAACAGTAAATTCACTTAGTTTTTTCCAAATTGTTGCTAAAAAAATAATGGGGGAGAAACACAATGCGTTATAGCGTTGTGTTTCTCCCCCATTATTTTTTAACACTCTAAGTCCCGTGACCTACTAACCTACTTCCATTTGAGTAGTAAGAAAAGTACTTCCCCCACTCCTTTGGGTCGATGACCGGTTAAGGTCAGCTCTTACCCCTCATTTGCATACTGTTATAAAAGCGGAGCGAGCGTTGGTCACTCCTTCATTTTGCTTCTACACGCCGCTCTTGTTGTTTCGTCTCTGCTGTTTACAATATTACCTACTTCAAAATGCCTCCTCATGTGAATGACCATATTAATTCTTCCAAAATTTCCGATGTTTTTCTACAACCTGAAGACATTTTAAATAATGATAGTGAGAGTGAGGATGATGATGATTATACTGTTGAACTTAGTGAAGAACGTAAGGTTATAGCAATTGATCCACAATTTCCATTTGATACAATAGAAAAGTTTATAGTTGAAGCTAATAAATGGTTAAATTTAGGATGTTATGTACGAATTGACTCTTTTATATTGTATGGTGATAGTCATTCTTTCCTTGTCACACCAAATGACAGAGACCGCATGTTGCAGTGGGCACAATCTATGATGGAGTGCTATGAACAAGGTGTGGACACTGGCGGCTATTTTCTTGCACAACTAGTGTAATAACAAATTACCCTTCCCCCCATGTAGTGAAAAAGGAAAAGAAATATTAGGAATCTAATTATAATACTTCCTTCCACATATAAAGAAGAGGGGGAAAGGAGTGGGGATTATAAAGTGGTGGGGGAATGTGTATAAATGCAGGTTGTTTAAAGAGACTTTTATTATTATTGTGGCTTTAGCAGAAACAACATGGAGTTTAAATCTGCAGCAAAAATAAGGAATAATATAATAAAGAAAGAAATTCGCAAGAAAGAAAAGATTGAACTTATAAAATTACAACTTATAATACCTTCCATTGAAATTGGATGTAGCAAACTAAAGACTTTGGTGAAAACTAACGAATATTTATTACAATTGCTAAAACAATCGAAGAGTTGAAGAGAAAGAATGGACATTCTACATAGTAAAATTTGAACATTTTAATATAAATAAGTAAACTGAAAAAAGTAGATGTAGAATAGAGAGCGAGGAATAGATCACTTTGTGGTAATGGACTAACATGCCACTTAGTGCTCTATTCCTCGTTCTCGCGTTAAAATTGGATTACCTTGACCTATTTGTTCGACTGTTAGAATTTGGTTAACACTGTTGAATTTCAGTTTTGAACTAATGTTTATTCTTGTTCAAATGTTAGAGTTTCTTAACACTGTCGAATTTTAGTTTTGAACTAACTTTTAATTTATGCGAATTTTTAGTTCAACTCTAGTTAATTTATGTGCAAATTTAGTTCAACCAAGTGCCTGTGCTCTAGCCATTTCCACCCTAACATTTGTTCTTTCAACATCTGTCCCATAACATCTGTCCTAATAGATGTTTGGAGGGCAGGTGTTTGGTTTTAAAAGTAACTAAAATTAGTTGGGTGGGGGAAAGTTAGTTAAAGCTTGAATATAAAGAAGTATATACTAAAACTCCAATGGGAATAAAGAACACGAATGAACAATTAGTTTGTAGAAGGTTAATATTTTTATTTAAAAAGTTTGATTTCCTTGTATAGTGAAGAAGATGAAATAGTGGTGGGGGGACCGTTATAAAAGGAGGAACGCGAGAGCCCATTTAATTTCTTGGCAAAATTTCGAAGAGTAAACATCTCAACATGTATCGTTGCGATAAATGTTCGGAATCGTTTCACGATGAAATTCTATTAGACTGTCATAAAGAACTAATTCACAACAACCCAGAAGAAAAACAAGAACAACAAGAACAAGAACAACAAGAAGAACAAGAACAACAAGAAGAACAAGATGAAATAACAGCAACATCTTCAACTACTTTACCGAATCTACAAGTATTTGCATTACCCGGTAAAGTAGTAATGCATCATAAGATTCAAAATGAAAACTTGAAGCTAGAAGAATTTATTAGAGAAGCAAAACCAATCGTAAGTAAAATTTTAAAAGAAGAAGTGAAAAGATTAAACTTTCTTAAATTTGGTTTACTACTAGAAGCTATGTTTATAAATGTACAAGAAGAATTATCACCAAGAGGATTCATAACAAAAAACCGAACCATTATGGAAAGTTCAAACATTGATTCAATAATAGAAAATTGTATAGAAGAAATATTAACAAAAATTCAGGAACACGAAGGAAGAGGATCCGGATGGAGTCTTACAAGTATTGAAGTATTAGATATAAGAGTTCACAAACATGGATATGGACTAATGGGATCTAGTTACATTCCTTTACCAAAAAGAATTGAAAATACAAAATCTTGTGTTAATGTTAAAAATGAAGACAATGAATGTTTTCGTTATGCAATGACAGCTAAATTTGTACCACCACTTCATGTGAATAGACCTAACCAAGAATATGAAAATCAAAGATTTAGATACAATTTTCAAGGAATCACTTATCCTGTATCACTGAAAGATATATCAAAATTTGAGAAGAAAAATCCTGGTACGTCTATCAATGTTTTTGCATTAGATAGTTCAAACAAAGTGTATCCTTTACGTATTGCAAAAGAAGAGCTACCAGATCATACGGATTTACTACTACTAACGCGAGGAGATGTGTCTCACTATGTGTACATAAAGCAATTTGATCGTCTTGTTAATAAGCAGCTTTCTAAAGATCGACACAGAAAGTTAATTTGCAAGAGATGTTTCAATTTTAAACGAGATGGGCTAAACTCAAGAGAATGGTTACAAGAGCACAAAAGATTATGTAACAATAATTATGAAGCAAAGATTATTTTACCTTCGGAAAGCAGAGCATTTGTTACATTTGAAAAGGTTCATCATCAGTACCGTATTCCTCTAGTTGTGTATGCGGACTTTGAATCAACACTTGTTCCTGTTGAAGATGAAAATTGTGAAGCTAGAAAAAGTGTCAAGTATCAAATGCACAAACCAAACAGTTTTTGTTTAATGGTTAAATCAACATTATCAGAAGAACATTTAAACAGATATGGATTAACTTCAGAACCTCTAGTATATCGTGGTGAAAATGTAGAAAAAATATTTCTTGATCACTTATATTCAATAGCTGGAAATGCACAAAGATTATATACAAATATTGTACCAATGAAACCGATGGAGGAAGAAGAAGAAATTCAACATGAAAATGCAACTCGATGTTTCTTATGCAAAAATGATTTTACTATTGAGAATTATAAAGTTAAAGATCACGATCACCTCACAGGTTATTACAGGGGTGCTGCTTGTAATAAATGCAACTTAAGCTATCGTTTACCACTATTTATTCCTGTGGTTCTGCATAACCTCAGTGGGTACGATGCTCATTTTATAATACCTGAACTAGGAAGAGACGACGGTAAAATCGATGTGTTAGCTGAAACTTCAGAGAAGTTCATAAGTTTTTCCAAAGAAGTTGGAAACATGAAACTAAGATTCTTGGACTCCTACAGATTTATGCCGTCGAGTTTGTCCAAACTTTCAGAAAATTTAAGGAAACAAGATTTCATCGAAACAAAGAAGATTGTAAATAACGACAAACTGGATTTGGTACTTCGGAAAGGTGTGTTTCCATATGATTACATAGACAGTTTAGAAAGATTTAATGAAACATCACTTCCGGCTAAAGAAGAATTCAAAAGTAAACTTTATGACATGGACATATCTCAAGAGGACTATGATCATGCATGTAAAGTATGGAACGATTTAGGATTTAGAACATTGGGAGAATATTCAGATTTTTATGTTAAATTGGATGTAACTTTACTATGTGATATAATGGAAGAATTTAGAAATACATGTTTTGCAGCATATGGATTGGACCCTCTTCATTCGTACACTTCACCTGGATTAGCATGGCAAGCTATGTTGAAAGAAACAAATTGTAAAATACAACTTCTTACTGATATAGATATGGTTATGATGTTAGAGTCAGGAGTTCGAGGGGGATTGACGCAAAGCGTTACACGACATTTCAAGGCGAACAACAAGTATCTGCCCGATTATGATGCATCAAAACCAACAACATTCCTGGGTTATTTTGATGCAAATAACTTATACGGATGGGCAATGTCGAATCCCCTTCCATATGATAATTTTAAATGGATAGATCCAGAATCGATTGGAAACATAATGGATATACCGAAGCATGGTGAAACTGGTTACATTTTTGATGTTAATTTTGAATATCCTGAACATCTTCATGATCAACATTATGATTTACCACTTCTTCCTAAGACTGAAATTTCCCCTACTGGAAGATGGCCAAAATTAATGATGACTTTAACCGACAAGTCTCGATATGTTGGACACTACTGGATGATACAACAAGCTTTAGACTTAGGATTGAGAATTACAAAAATTAATCGAGTACTACAATTTTCTCAATCTTGTTGGTTAAAACCTTACATCGACAACAACACAAGAAGAAGAGCCACCGCTACATCAAGTTTTCAAAAAGATTTTTTCAAATTAATGAATAACGCAATATTTGGCAAGACTTTGGAAAACAAAAGGAAACATAAGGATATCAAATTGGTAACTGATCCAGTAAAATTACAGAAATTGGTGCAACAACCAAACTTTGGTTCATCTATAATTATTAATGAAAATCTAGTTGTTATTTCCATGAACAAGAAGTCAGTTACAATGGATCGTCCTTTGTATCTTGGAATGTCAATCTTGGATATTTCAAAAACACATATGTACGAGTTTCATTATAAGAAGATGGTTAACTATTATGGAAGAGAGAACATTGGTATTGCATATATGGACACGGATGCACTAATTTACTGGATTAAAACAAATGACATGTATGAAGATCTACGCACCTTTATATATAAAGATGATTTCGACTTTTCCGATTATCCTAAGGATCATCCAAATTACGACTATGACAGAAATAAGAAAGTATTGGGAAAATTTAAAGATGAAACAAATGGTGTGCCGATGATGGAAATTGTAGCATTAATGTCCAAACTGTATTCATTTCAACTGTACATAAACGAGAGGAACGAACATCAAGTCACGAAGAAGGCCAAAGGAATAAAAACTTCTTTCCTGAAGAAGAACGTACAGTTTGAACATTATAAAAGATGTTTGTTTGAAAATGTTGAAACAACTGCAACGTTCAACACTATTAGAAGTTATAATCATCAACTTTTTAGTGTCAAACAAACAAAGTGGGCATTAAGCTACAAAGATGACAAGCGCCATATTTTAGAAGATAAAATTAATACTTTACCATTCGGCCACTACTCTCTAAACCCTATCGACCAGTAAACCTATTCTTCGTCCTCTACCTTCTTCCTTTTTCCTTTCCGTAAAGAAGAGGGGACATGGCAAGCCCAATGCCATGTTCCCTCTTTTTTACACTAATATGAAATGGCCTTGACCTATATTCAAACTATATAAATGAGAATAAACTATTCTATGGATCAGTATTTTTACATGCAGTGTACAAGCAACATCTGAAGATGGAAAGTGTGAAGGACAAGATTGTAAATGAACTACATAAACCAGCAAGAAGAAGATTTCCAAGAAGAAGTACAATCATTAAAGGAATGAATGATCTTTATCAAGCTGATCTCATTGAAATGATACCGCACAGTAAATTAAATAAAGGATTTAAATATATTTTAACAATTATAGACTGTTTTACTAAAATAGCTGACGCTTTACCAATGAAGGATAAGACTGGTAAAAGTGTTACAAAAGCTATGGAAACCACAATACAAAGAAATAAATTTAAAATTAAACATCTACAGACCGATGATGGAAAAGAATATTTTAATAAAGACTTTGGAGCTTTGATGAAGAAATATCAAATAAATCATTATTCTACAAATTCTGAAGTTAAAGCTTCAATAATTGAAAGATTCAATAGAACATTAAAAGGTGCGATGTATAAACAATTTTCAAAAAGAGGATCATACGTGTGGTATGACATATTACCACAACTTATAAAAGAGTATAACAACAAATATCATCGTACCATTGGAATGAAACCTATCCAGGTAAATAGTGCTAATGCCAAAATTGTATTACAACGCATTAAAAATAATACAACACCAAAATTGGAAAAATTGCAACCAAAGAAGTTCAAGGTCAACGATAAAGTTCGTATAAGCAAATACAAAGGTGTATTTAGTAAAAGATATCTACCAAATTGGACTAATGAAGTATTTACAATTTATAAAGTGCAACCAACTATACCTGAAACCTATTTATTAAAGGATAACAAGGGTGAATTACTTCAAGGTGGATTTTACGGACACGAATTGTTGAAATCAACAGTCGGTGATGTATATCTTGTCGAGAAGATTTTACAAAGGAAAAAGGATATGGTTAAAGTCCGGTGGTTAGGGTTTGATAAAAGTGAAGACTCTTGGATTCCTTCAAAAGACTTAGTATAGTTGTTTAATAGCTCATTGTGTGTTTAACCTTTATACAAGATGGAGATTGTACAACAAAAAGACCGATTTAATATCAATAACATTGATGAATTGACAGTTGACAATGATAAGTTAAATCATGGAAAACATGGTGAATTACTACCAAATACGATAAGATGTCTAATAACTGGTCCTTCAAATTGTGGAAAAACTAATTTTGTTTTTAACCTTATAACTAATCCTAAAGGATTGCGTTTTAATAATATATACATTTTTTCAAAATCATTGCAACAACCAAAATATCAATTATTGGATAAAGTACTTGCAAGTGTACCTGAAGTGAATTTTTACAAGTTTAATGCCAGTGAAACAATTATGCAACCAAATGAAGCAAAACCATATTCTATTTTTATATTTGACGATGTTTCTTGTGAAAATCATGACACAATAAGGAATTATTTTGCTATGGGAAGACATCATAATATTGATAGCATTTATATTGGTCAAACATACAGTAAAATTCCAAAACAACTTATAAGAGACAATGCAAATATGTTGATCATCTTCAAGCAAGATGAAACAAATTTAAAGCATATATATAATGATCATGTAAATGCGGATATGCCATTTGAAAAATTTAAAGAGATGTGTGGCAAAGCATGGAATGAGAAATATAGCTTTCTCGTTATTATGAAGGAAGAAGATATTAAAAATGGTAGATATCGTATAGGGTTGGATAAATTTGTATTTATGCGTTGAACTACCGATGCTACATCTAGTTACACGTTGAACTTCACAGTGTAAACATGGTGAATCAAGAAAAACTATTGAAAGAAATAAAATCACTCAGTGATTCTATTAGGATGAAGAATCGTGCATTGAGGATGGGTTTAAGTGAAAGAGAAGAATTTCTAGAGACTACATTTAAACCTATTACGGAACCTTTAAAACAGATATCAGAAACTATTGGTAAACCTCGTTATGAAGGAGATGTTTTACTACCAGTTTCTAAACAAGAAGTACAAGCATTAAAAAAAGAAGAAGATGATGATTCATATACAAGTGCTAGTGAGCAAGAAGAAACAAAAGAAGAAGAACCAATTGTTGAAAAGGAAGAAGAACAGCCAATACCTGAAGCTGAACAATCTATTCCAAATTTAACTCAATTGAGTAGCGATATATTACAACATGGACCTCTTGGAAGAAAATATATAATGAAAATGCTACATGACATGAAATCAAACCCGAATTTGAGTAGATCACACGTATACGGAGCAAGAATTGATGGGAATGAATTGAAGATTGGCGATTCAAAGCTTGAAATAACACAAGACGATTACATCATTATTGGTGAGCATAGATATAAAGGAACAAAAGGATTATATGAATTAATTTTTAAAAACATACCACTAAGATATTCATCCAAAGATTTAAGTGTTTTTAAGGAGATTCTACAAAATACTAACGCTCATAAAAGAAACTACTTAAAGGATGGAATGATTAATCGTTCACGTGCAACAAAATATAACATTGTTATAAAAAAGTTGTTTCCTCCACGAAAATTGCCAACATTACGTACTGCACCAGCGGTAAGACAACCACTGAAAAGAAAATCTTTATCACTTATGGATTTATCACTTCTTGAACAACATGGTAAAAAGAGTAAAGGAGATACTTCAACATCTGGTAAAGGATTGATGAAAAATCTATACAATACAAATGTGATTTACTACAACGATATCAATAAATTGGTTGATAGAATGAGACTATTGCATGAAGCCATGGAAGCCGGTCATACAGGTTTGAATAATGAATGGGTGGCTCTAGTTGATGAACTTAGGAATCGCGGTATAGTCGTATAATTGTCCGTGGATATAAAAGAGGTGCAAGCATAAGACGTATCAGTTCTAACATGAGCGTCGACAAGTTCGGACGGTACTCCGCTTTAGGAGTGCAAGTTGGAGAAGACAGAAAAAGAAGTGGATTACCGCAAACACCTGAAGGTGACTATAGCATAAGTAATAAACGTTTAAAACTAGTTAAAGATCCAGAAGAAGATACTGATGGAGCAAATTTGAAGACAGTAAAAGAAGCTACTTCAACATCATTAAAATTACATAAGAATACTTACGATGTTAAATCACATAGATTAATTAATGTTGGTAAACCAACTGAAGGTTCTGATGCAATTACTAAAGAGTACTTATCATCTGAACTTTTAAATACTTTAAAATTGCAATGGGGTAATAACTTAAAAGATGGACAAACGTATAATGCTGGAAATTATAGAATAACAAACGTGGGAAATCCCAAAAATGATAAAGATTCAGTTAATAAAGAATATTTACATTCTATAATACCGGAAAAAACTGAACATGGATTTTCTTTTTATAAATTTATTATAAATGACATTGGATACCCAAAGGAAGACGGTGATGCTGTAAACCTAAAATACATCAAGGACAACTGTATTTTACAAGATGGTGATGAAATCGATTGTCATGGGAAAGTGTTGTCAAATGTAAAGTTCGGTTCTCAACCAAAAGATGCTGTTACTATGGAACAATTATCTAAAGAATTAAAAAAGGAAACATCCAATTTTGTAAAACATGAAGATGCCGTGTTAAAGCGGGGAGATAAATTTATACATGGAAATGAAAAGTTTAATTTAATGCAAGGAAATAATGATGAATGGGATGCAGGACATAAAACAATAACAAATGGAAGATTTGGTATAAAAGATACAGATGTACCTCTAATGGTGCAAACATTAATTGCGAGTGGTGGTACATTAGGTACATACAATGGTCGTAATAGAAGAATAAAAGATATTTATCCTGGTTACGAAGAAAATGATTGTGTTACAATGAAACAAACAATAACTTGGGATAAACACTTTGGGACCCAATATGATGCAAAGATGAAGAAAATAATTAATATTTTACCAGGTGAAGATTCAAATGATGCTGCTACTATTGGACAAGTCATAAAAACATCAAAAAGTGATTCAACAGCTTACACATGTAATGATAAACGTATTATGCAATTACATGATCCTCAACATCCAAAAGATGCTGTAAATTTAGATTGTTTAATAAGAATAGTGGGCAATTTACTTATTGATACCCACAATCATATAGCTAGTACAACGAGTCATGTGATGATTCAACCCGATGAACGAGAAGCTTGGATTAAAAATAGAATTATAAATCAGTATATAATTAATTTGAATAACTAAGTCTTTAAATATAAAAGATTTTGCACAAGTTATTCATTTGTGTAAAGTATCTCGTGGAGTAAACACGCCAGTTATATAAGACAACATAATGAAGACCGTATCGCTCAGTCATCGTCAAGACAGCGGCAAGAGAGGACGTGGTATAACATCAGCTGCATTATCCCTGCTTAGACGGATTCCAGTTGGTGCTGTTGTAAATCGAACGATAGACGCTTTACCATACGAATTACATCTGCCCGGAGGTTATCAATATTGTGGACCTGGAACTAAGTTGGCAAAGCGTTTAGCAAGAGGAGATCCTGGAATTAATAAATTAGATCAAGCTTGCAAGGAACACGATATAGCATATTCAAAGTATAAAGATTCAACAAATAGATCAATAGCAGATAAAATTCTAGCGGAAAAAGCTTGGCAAAGAGTAAAATCAAGTGACGCAAGTATTGCAGAAAAAGCATCGGCTTGGGCAGTAACTACAGCCATGAAGACGAAAGCAAAGTTAGGTGGTGGAAAACGTCGCAGAGGAAGACCTGCAAAGAAAGGCGCTCCCAAAAGAGGTGGAAACATTAAAAAAAGACGTCGTAGAACTCATAAAGCAAGTATAAAGAAGACTTCTGTTTGGCAAATGGTAAAAAACGGAGCAGGTTTATACCTAAGACCATACCGTGTGTACTAAATAAGAAGAATCAATTAATAATTCCAAATAAAGCCTTAACAAATCATCAGTTAAATGATTATGTAAAATGTTTGAAAATACCATTCTTTCGAGGAGTTTTTATGAAAGATGCATTACCAACTAAAATATGGAAAAATGAAACTGGAATAGTAAATTTGGATTCCACCTATGGTCCAGGTACTCATTGGGTATGCTATAAAAAGCTCGGACAAACCGTTTACTACTTTGACAGTTTTGGCAATCTACCACCGCCAAAAGAACTTCAACATTATTTTCGAAACTCAAAAAACATTTTTTACAATTACAAAAGAGAACAACCTAACAATACTGAAATATGTGGGCATTTATGTTTGGAGTTTCTAGCGAAAAGTGTCAGTCAGCTTTAAGATGTCATCGTATACAGTGTCATTGAGTGGAAATTCATCCACATTAAAAAGTACGCTGTTCCCAGCATTGCGTCTATCCAAGGAACGATTATAGGAAGCGGCATTACTTGATTTGACTACCTACAACTCAATTCCCAATGTTACGGAAGGGAAGAACAATTTACTACATTATTATGAAACTAAGGATGCTGCAGGAAAATACTCAGAATTGAAAATAATTACATTTCCTACTGGAGCTTATGAAATTGATGATATAAACCAATTATTACAGAAACAACTCGGAGAAGACAATATCACCGTTAAAGGAAACAATAATACTTTAAAAGCAGAAATAACTTCAAAATATTATATTGATGTCAGCTTGGAACAGTCGATTGGCAGTTTACTTGGATTTACAGATACAAAAAAGAAAATCTTAACTCCTGGAACTACTCATTCAGGTGATTCAACTGTAACAATATTGAAAGTAAATAGTATTGATGTCACGTGCAACATTATACACGGATCGTATAGAGATGGAGTTAATCAACATATTTTACATACATTTTATCCAACAGTGGCTCCCGGTTTTAAAATTGTTGAGAAGCCACAAAACTTGATATACCTACCGTTAAACACCAGTTTCATTTCAGACATCGTACTGAACATATTGGATCAAGACGGTCATAGTGTTGACTTTAGAGGAGAAACAATTACTATACGGATACACATCAGAGCAGCAACATAAAAGTCAACATGGGATTATCATTTAAACCGCAACGGAAGAGTCGGGAGCTCAGTAGCTCCTCGACATTGGAAGAGTTAACATCGGAAAACATTCGTTTTCTACAGAAGATTGGATTGAAACTTAGCAGCGATGGATATCCTGGATATATCTCAAGGACCAACGTTCGACGAAACACTATGGGAGAAGGAATATCACACGCACAACCCTTACACTTCATCAAAATTAAACAATAACAATGAAATAAGGATCCCCATTCAACAACAAGATATTTACACTTTACCGTGTGAAAGTTACTTGTACATCGAAGGACGGGTATTAAAATTGGATGGAAAAACTGCTTCAACAGTTCCTTTTATAAATAACCCGATGGCATATCTTTTTGATGAAATAAGATATGAAATATCAGGGGTGACGGTTGATTCAACAAAAAAGGTTGTTTAACAACGACATTGAAAGGATTAACATCATTAACACCGCATGAGAAGAATTCAATAGTCACTGCCGGATGGGTTGCCCCCGATAAAGACACTATAACACCAGCTTCCAATGGTCACTTTGATTTTCATGTACCTTTACGATTGCTTTTGGGATTCGCTGAAGATTACAAACGGGTAATAATAAATGTCAAACAAGAATTAGTATTACTCAGATCTTCAACTAATAAGGACTTAATACTTGCAGACCCTGCAACTACGGAAGATAAACTGGAATGGCAACTACAGTTGGATAAAGTTGTTTGGAGAGTACCTCATGTAAGATTGGCCGATGAACATAGAATCCTATTATTGAGAAAGTTAAAATCTGACCGTGATATTGTGATGCCATTCCGAAGTTGGGAATTTCATGAATACCCTACACTACCTCAGACAGAAAGACAAACATGGACCGTCAAGACATCAACTTACTTGGAACGAGCAAGGTACATAATACTCGGTTTTCAAACTAAGCGAAAAGATGTTATCACTGCAAATGCTGGTCAATTTGATCACTGTAAAATAAAGAATTGTAAAGTTTTCCTAAACTCTCAATTCTTTCCCTATGACAATTTGAATGTCATGTTCAGCAAAAAACGTTTTTCCATTTTATACGATATGTATGCAAGATTTCAATCGTCATATTATGGAAAGACTAATACACCACTATTATCACCTGACCAGTATTATTCCAAGGCTCCAATAATTGTAATCGATTGTTCAAAACAAAATGAATCGGTAAAATCATCAAGTGTGGATATAAAAATTGAAATGGAATTTGAAGAACCAGTAGCGGATGGAACTTCGGCATACTGTCTAATTCTACATGATAAAATAGTTACTTACACACCGCTGACCGGAATTGTAAAGAATGTACTTTAAGAAGAATTGTATAACAACAGCAAATTTTTGAGGTTAGAATTATCTGCTTTAATTTTTGAGGTTAGAATTTCATTTGTGAAAGACAAGTTGAAAACAAACAATTATGTAATTGTATAAATTTCAAGGATTTTACGAAAAATATAAAAGCGAGAAAATAATTAGTAGAAACTTCATTCTATCTTCAACCGTCGTATGGGAAACATCATTCGCAAGATGAATTCTACTAACGGAGAAGAAAATACACCTCTAATGGATGATAATAGTTCAGATATAGAAAAACAAGTTGAACGAGAAATGGACGAGTTCCTAAAATTCAACAAACATAAGAAGAGAGAAGAAGAAAAAGCTGAAAAAGAAGTAAAAAGGAAGAAGGTTGAATTTAACATTACAACCAATATTTTAACAGAAGTATTTCTTCGGATTATCTACCCAATTTCTTCATGCATGACAAAAAGTATATCAGTTGGAATTTTAAAATCAATGGATTATTCACCAATTGTTATTTTAAATCATGGAAACAAAATGGTTACTTTCAGTGAAACTACTTGGGAATCTCTCATGAAACATTTACATCTTTTGGAGTGCTATTTAAGTAACAACACATTTGGAAGAAGAACAAGATTAAGTTTATTGGAATCAAATATTGAAGTTGATATAGTAAAACATCGTGGAGGACAAATTGTTCGCTTCAGAGATTTAACTACACATAATGTTAAATTATATTTCACTAAAGAAGAATTTTACACTTTAAGTTGTACTACCGGTCCCGTCACCAGATATTTGAAACAACTAATATTTTCAAGTGCAATAATTAAAGACTATCTAATTGATACATTGGACAAAAAACCTTTTGTTCCAATTTTATACGGTCCCGTGGATACTTCAATCTTTAATAGAATACCTCAAGAAGTTGAAATGTGGAGACAATTAAACAACTATCACACCAATTTTAATATTGATGAAGTGGCACAAGAAGTGAAAGAAGAAGAACAATCCTGTCTGTTATAAACATCGGCTCATTCAATTTTTAAGTCAGTTGTTAGTAAGACTTCATCATGAATAAACGGGTTTCGTTTTCTAATGCGCCACATATAATGGAAGTTAAAAGAGGTATAATTGAATTTCAAGCTTTCCGAGGAAATGATGGTAATTTTATTATTAAAGAATTAGTAATCTTGGACATGAACACATCAGTAGTTTATCATTATTTGTTCAAACCTCCAGTACCATTTAATAGACTAACAACTAAAGCGAAAGTTACAAACAAATGGTTGAACAAACATTTTCACAACTTAAGATGGGATGAAGGTTTCATTAATTATAACATGATGCCGCACATTATGAATCATTATTGCAAAGAGTTTAAAATTATCTACACAAGGGGATTGGAAAAAGCAAATTGGATACAATCATTTACAAGCAACGAAGTGATTAATGCAATAATTGATAAAGATTTCCAATGCTACTTCAACGAACTTTGTATTTCATCAAAAAGTTTTAAACATCGAAGGTCGCAGTGCGCTTTAAAGAATGCCTACCGCTTGAACAATTTCCTTCAACAAAGTGGTGGGTGTAGTGTCAGTAGTGGGGGTAGTGTCGATTATAAAAGCGAGAGCGCTACCATGACGCAGCATGAGTATTACTCTAACCTCCAAAGAGACAACATCTCCGACGGACATTCTTATTAACAAGAAGATTAACAACAACATCAAGATGGCATCACAGAACTTACTTCAAAGTTTAGTTGATCAGTTCAACGCTCATTCTAAATCATCAATTCTACCTACAAAAAAATGTTCTGAACTAAAAGAAGAAAAACACTACATCATTCATACGATTAAGAAAATGGAAACTTCAGTAGGTGATGCTATTAATTGCACATTGAGCGAGGCTCCATATACAGTTGGTGATGAACCAAAATTTCAGATCTTCCTACCAAGACGCTTTGTACAACTTCTTCAAAATGAAGATCTTCGTGTAGTTCAACCCGGCGCACTCTATTTGGTTTCGCACGGACCAAGTGGAAACAACTCAACTGAACTAACTATTCATGTAACACCTACTACTGATTAGTTTGTACATAACATTGTAACTATTTGTTTGTAATTGTTTTTCAATAAATATGATATAAAGAAAAAACAAAAAAAATTAAAAGAAGCAACATATTGTGATGTCTTTGTACATTACAATATGTTGCTTTTTTAAAAATTCCACAGGATGACCTTGACCCACTTTTGTGTGATTATAAAAGCGAAAATCTACTTGTAAAATTCATCAGTCTACGACTACCTTTCGTACCGTACACATCTCGCTCACTCTATCGCTTAATATAAAAACTAAAAGATGTCTCTCAAAGTCAAGTATGCATCTTATGATACCAACACCATTACAACTTTTGAACAACTCGAAGATTTAACCAACGAAATGCGAGTTTTACTTACCGGTGGTTATCACTTAACTGTTGATGTTAGTGCTACTAATACAAGGATGTTCACTAAAACAAAATATTGCGATGATGAAATATTTATTTCTACACAACCTACAACTTCTTCATCGCCAACTGGTCAACATAACATCAAGTTCCAAAAGTATTACCAATGTTGAATAGCTTTTGACAGACAAAACTACAACTAAAGAATCACATGATCAATATGAGTTAATAAAAAGGATGTGATACTTGTATAAATAATCATTTGCTTCTCAGCTCTCACCACGACAAGACCTATTTAAGAAAATGTTGTACAGAATGATGATTCAACTTGATGGAAAAATCTATGGAAAAGACTACAACACCGTTGAACAAATGACCCAAGATTTAGATGTATTAACTAAAGAAGGATATCAAGCTAAATTAATTTTAAAATTTCCTGAAGTACATCCATTATCAACAGAAGAACTTGTTGCTATGGCTAAAGCGGAGAGAGAGAAAAAGTCTGAAGAAAACAAAGAGAAACAAACTTCCTAAATTTTAATAATCCTTACACTTGTAAGGTATAATTTTTTAAAACTCCATTTGGATGACCTTGAAATTACCCCCACCACTTTTCACAGTACATAAAACTCACTATTCAACGCTATACACTCTTATTCTTTCACTGGACTCCGCAGCGTCAACATGGAAGAGCAAAAATACAAGTACAAACCTCGTTACTGTTGTGAACAACAGTGTACAGATTTAGGACCAATGATGGTGGATGGGTTAGCTTGTACTAAATGTGAATTCTTCGGATCTTGTTATTGCAAATGCAAAACAAAACAACTACCACCACCGGAATTGCGAACTTTCAAATTTTACAAATCAAGATATTTTCATACATGTTGTCCTCAAAGATGTTTCAAATTTCACCCTCTAGATCTTGCTCATTGTCAACGCACCAATTCTCATCAAGATGATTTTTGTACACATATGATAAAAAGATGTAAATACAGATCAGATTGGTATTCCGATCCTGTAGAACCATCAAATGTGTAATTTCAGTTTTACACTCTTTTTTAAAACTTCATTTGGATGACCTTGAGATTTCCCTCACCACTAGTTCTAATTTTTATATAATATTAAATCATTCCACTTCCAACACTCTAACTAACAACATGGAAAACAAATTTATCAAGTTTGAACATATAATAACTGACAGGGAGGAGATGGAAGAATTGTTTCAAAACTTACTTTCTATCATTGACAAATATCCTATAAGATGGTTCAGAATTGTAGTTCAATATTTAAATCCTGGTGAATTGTTTTCTTCATCGAGTGAAGAGGATGAAACAACTACTTCGGTTCAAATAATTGAATTAAAAGACAAAGAAGAAGAACTAAACATTTTATTCAATCATAAGCTTAAGGTTCCCCATATAAAAGCCCCCTCCCTAGACAGCCCCCCTCCCTAGACGCCTGCTCAAGGTCGCCATTATATAAGCCCCCTCCCTATATGCCGATCCTCATTCCATCCCCGACTCTTCAACGATGAACAACTCTCCTTTGGCCCGAATGAATTCTAGTTTTGAAATAAACTCTAAAGAAGAGTTACAAGACATTTTTAATATTTTACAAGAACTTGTAGATAATTTTACAACCATCAAAATGAATTCGGAAATAACATACGATTGTCCTATTTGTGATAAAGTTGAAAGTTCGGACGAAGACAGTTTACTAAATCTAACTCCTGCACCATCTAACACTACTGATGGTAATAACAAAGAGCAAAATATTTCCCCCACCACTTCTTTATAATTCTTCGCTCCCCCCCACCACTTCTTTATTTAACTAACATTTCTCGCTTTCACTTCTCATTCCGTCTTCGACTTTTGAACTATCAACATCACTTGTTTTAAAATTTCAAACACTAACACAATCACGATGGATATAATGGATGAAGTTCCCTTCATAACTAGAATGGAAGAGGATAAATTGAAATTGGAAATTAAACGATTGGAAATGGAACGGGAAAACCAACTCGAAATGTTACGTTTGTTCAAGCTTTTCAAATACATCATCTGGGGACTCTGCGTTTACCTTCTCATCGTCGTTGGTGTTTGCATTTACAACTCTGTAGTTCATCACAAAAGTTCAACTTGTTTAAACTCTGCTGTTGCACATTAATTGTATGTTCACAAATAAAATTCAAAAGTTACTTCAACCTATCCCACTATCACCAACTAGTTCAACTTTGAACTATTTCTGGTGGTAGTTGGGTAGGCTTTTTTAAAACTTACTCTGGATGACCTTGACATACTTTCCAGGCCCCCAGTTATAACTGTTGAATTTCAGTTTTGATCTTACTCTTAATTTTTGTTCAACTTTTAGAGTTTAGTTAACACAGTTGAATTTTACTTTTCAACTAACTCTTAATTCATGCCCAATTCTACTTCAAATTCAGGGCATATGCTCTCGCCATCTGCACCCTGCAGCTGCCCTGGCAACTGACACCATCTGACCCCTGCAGCTGCCCTGGCAGCTGACGTCACTTCCGGTTTAGAAGTGGCTTTTTCCCACTACTGCTGCAATATCATTTCCTTAGTGAGCTTGTGCGATCTCTTGTTTATAGGGCAAACTGATCATTATATCTTTTGACAGTAACATACAAGAATTTTACTAAAACATTTTTTTATTCATCAACCCATAAAAAATATAACATGATAATCAGAATAACTAACTTTTTGTTTACGAAAACCCCCATTTTAAGTAATGGTGAGTATATTCTCATATTTAAAAAGTATATTTTGACTTTCCATTATTTATAATAGTTCTCAACATACAATAACTAAAACATCTGAATTAAAGATAAGTACCTACTGTAACATCTCTATCAATTCCCATCATTCACTATCTCCTATCACTCTCTGAGGGGTTATTTCCCAAAGTCAGTTTAAGCTTAAACTGAGTCTAAACGAAATTTGACCATATGTTTAGTATTGATTAAATTACCGTACATCTATATATTGATAGGCAAGCATGTTTTCTTCCTTTTTTTCTCAGCTTGTGCGTAACGTAGGAGAAACATGCGCATAATGTTAGAAAGGTTATGAAAGGTAAAACAAAGACCCTGTAGATGAGCAGAATCCCATTATAATTCACATCGGCTACATAATTTCCATTGCTAAAAATGTTAGCAAATCAGGAAGAACAGATGTTTTAGTTATAAAATCTTTTTCAACTAATAGGGTCTTTGCAGAGAGTCCAGATGTCCAGGTAAACTAAATCTTTTGTCGAATTTTAATCAGGAGGTGATCTCTGGTTTAAGTTAAACTGTAGTTAATTAAAATTTGTGGATATGTATTGATTGAAATTACAACCTTTTTTATTTGTTCTTCACTTGGTGTAATATGGTTTCATGATCAAGTTTTTGAAGTTTGTAATAGCATAAACAGTCTAAATTTGAGTTATATTGAACACAGAAAATAGTTTTATACACGTAAATAATTCAGTGAACAAGCAATGTAAATAATTTTAATAAAACCTGGGGCTCAAAAAGTCTAAAAACCATGCAGGATTCCAAAAAAACATTCCAAACTTGAAATGGTGTTGAACTCATCCTTTCGAAGATAAGTGTAAATGCAAGAACATTACCTGCAAAACTAACATAAGTCACGTTCTAGTAGACAAGGTGCAACCATAGATTAAGCATACTTCCAAAATTCTTTATCCATGGTACAACCGTGTCAGCCGACTGCACGCATTTGTACTCATATCTTTACACGTACTGTTAGGCCGATCGACTGGATACAGAGCTTACATTAATTAAATCGCAAGACCAATGTAATGTTGAGGAAATTTTCGAGCCTAAGAAATATATATTAACATCAAGTTAGAAAAATATACAAAAAGAAAAGAGATAATGATAAGTATGAAGCGCATACTTATCATAAAACATGTTAAAAACATTATGACTTTGAAAATAAAATTAAGTCTTTTTAAAATAGCAGGGATATTTATTTTCGTGTTTGACTAGTAACAAGCAAAATTTAACTGTTTTTGTTAAAGAGGTTCTTAACGATTAAAAACTTCGAAAGTAAGATATTCC
This sequence comes from Neoaliturus tenellus, assembly GCA_030545055.2. Taxonomy (NCBI): domain Eukaryota; kingdom Metazoa; phylum Arthropoda; class Insecta; order Hemiptera; family Cicadellidae; genus Neoaliturus; species Neoaliturus tenellus. Next base: position 112,306 of record JAQYXR010000030.1, on the reverse strand, counting down.
TAATAATTGCTCATACCATCTATCTTTGAAATTTTAGCCACATTTTTGACAATTCCATTTCCAAAAATCCAAAAATTTGTTTGGAGATTTAAAGATGCGGGATACGATTGAACGTAACAGGACCAAAATTGTAGTTCATTCCAAGTCCGTATCTTAGATCCAGTGTAAGCTTTATGATAAGACCAACCCTTGGCTGCCAGAGCTGCAAAATCAAATAAAATGTCCCTCATGGGTCAGGTACAATAAAATTTTACTACATATGATCACAATGCGGTGTGAGATGCGATAAAAAGTAAAAGGACCGATATTGTAGTTAATTCTAAAATCTTTGGCTAGGTCTGTCTTAGAATTTTGATAAGACAAACCGTTTGGCTGCTGGGGCTGAAAAAATACATTCAATATTTCCAAAATCTGCCTGTTAATTTTTTTGATCGGTTTAAATTTTAAAGTACAGGTTTTTGGTTATTTTTTGCTAAGTACTAACGTTGTGAGTTATTTTTATGCCAAATTTTAAGTTTATAGCTTAAACAGTTGTTTCAGGCATTTGTGCACACAAAGTGAGTCAGTGAGTATATACCTCTGTTTGTATATATTTTAGAGAAGAAGACTATACTTTCAATTAATTCAGCCAAATTAGGAGTGTAACTGAACGTATTTAATTAAAATCAATTTAGCTTAGTGATGAGTTAACTTTTGTTTAAATTCACAAAAGTTGTTCTGGTATGTGTTTTACGGTACAATGAGTTATAAATAGCTAGTATATCGAATCTATTGGCATTAGTTACTCCATAAAACGTGTGGCAGATAAAAACTTAGAAGTTTAAACACCGTTTTGAAATTATTAAATATCTATTTGCAAATGAAATTATCTGTTTATTATTCGTTTTAAAGGAACTATGGAAATAAAACTACAAAGATCGAATGTTAAAATATATATATTAATCAATTGTTACAGTATATGCTTACAATAAACAAAGAACGTTTTGTTGTTTAAACTTACATAAAATAAATATAATAAACGGTACCAGGTAACTGACACATACTTTCTCCCAACAATATAAAAAGTTGTTAAAAGCCTCCAAACATTATTGTCAAGATGGCTCAGTCGGATAGCTACCAGCTGAGCAGCACGAGTTTGACTCTACGCTCGTCTCTGATTTTAACAACGTACTGCCTTTACCGCTAAACAAAAAAATCAATTTTCTCCACAACCACTTGACGTAGTGCAATAATTTAAAATACTGAATTATTTAGTTTTTTTAGGTTGATTTATTGGTGACAAGTAAAATTAATTTCAAACTGACAGCTATTTTGAAAATCCAAAAATTCGTTTTTAAACACTTTTCTTCTATATAACTTTTGAACGCGCATTTTCTTGGAGATGCGGGTGGTGTCATTGTATTCATCATTTTAATCTTAATAAACCACAACATTTTAATCGAAATAGTTATAGCAACTTTTGAGAAATTTTTTTTTTCACGTTTTTAGATGGTTTTTTAGTGGTAAACTACCCTTAAAAATCAATAAAAAAAATAAATAAAAAAACTAAAAAAAAAAAAAATACTAAAGCCCCTGGAATTATAATGGATTTTAACCTATATACAGAGTTTTATAAAAATCGTTCCATTGGGGCATTCTCTAGCTCTGTTTACATCCAGACACACACACACATTAACACACAGAGAGACATCGCTCTGAAAACCACACTTTTGGACTCAGTACGCATCAAAACGGATAAATCCACCAATAACTAAAATTCGAAAATTTTTACAAAAACAATACTTTCTCCATATATTATGGTATAGGGGGAGAAAGTATATTTTTATTTTCTCTGTAAATATTTTAATTTTTTATTTGTATTGTTTGTTTTTATTTTATGTTTTCTATCGTAGAATTTGAAATATAACTATATGTTATTACTAGAGTAATGAGTCCCATTCTGAGTCTCTTTTTTACAATATGTTTTATTTATATTCCATCACCTAAAGAGATTATATGGAAGGCGAACTATTGAAAATGCAATATAATGGAGCCCGTGTTACTGGCACATGACGTATGCAAAGTTGGTAACAAAGGTGAAGGCAAGTAAATCGATTATATTACTGATCGTGCGGCAGAAGGTTCATTGTAACCGGAATAGTGAAGCCTTGTTTATGTCATGAACAAAAATATATATTGTAACAATGCATTGTAAGAATATATAATTCATTCTGTAAAAATATAATATGATGATATGATTTAAATGTTACAACGATACCGACAATATCAATAGTATAAAAACCACATATAAAAATGTTTATATATATATATATATATATATATATATATATGTATATATACATATATGTATTTTTTTGTTTTGTAGAAATGTGTTAAAAGGAATTATAAGGTATTGTGAATTACTGTTGTCAAGTGAAGAGTTTTTTCGCCATTCCAGATCCCATTCCAGTATCTATATTACCAAACGAAGAATAAAAATAGTACTAAACACTTTTTTTTAACAAGGATACTCAATTGAACGAATACATAACATACTTTTTGGGTAAACATATTAATTAAATATGTCCACCTTTTTGGATTATTCGTATTAATTAAGTTTTCTTGATCAAAGTTTAGGGTGAAGATATAAAACTACTATTTATATAGGCTATTGAACTGAATTTACATTAAAAAAGCGACGTTGTGGATAGCCTATATTACTTTATGTTTTAGTTTATAATATATTGGTATTCCATAGGTTATAAACATGCTGAGCATAAAAACTTTTATACAAATAAAAGATTAAATTATATAAAAAATTTATTTTTGGGCAACAAAATATAGGTGTTTAGAAAGTGTGTATGATATGATATTAGCTTTATTTTAAAGATTTATTCGTTTTTTATTGTTTAAGGAATATACAGTATTAATGTTTTTAGCGAATTTTCCTACAGGGAATACGCTATTACGGTAGTAGCCATGGTAAGACTTAAGACCGGGACCACTTTACTTTTTCATTTTGAGGTCCCCAGAAGCCAAAATACCATCCGTTCATTTTCATATATATTTAATTGTGTGTGTGTCTATCTATCTATCTATCTATCAATCTATCTATCTATCTATCTATCTATCTATCTATCTATATATCTATCTATCTACCTACCTAACTATCTATGTGTCCGTGGTACTGATAACTTTTGAAGGGGGCCTCAGATTTTGATTAAATTTGGTATGAAGGTGTAAGACCAAGTCTATTTTCATGAATTTGCGAACCAGCATTGTCGGGTTATGGGAATGCGGTTTTATAGGGTTTCAAAGGGGTAAAAATGGGTTTTTCGCAATTTTGAACCTCAATTTTCAAAATTCAAGAATTTTAACTAAACCCATTTAAAAGAAATTAAAAAAAACAAGTGATTTAGTATTTTAAATTTCTAACTTAGCTTAACAGATTCCGGAGAAAAGCTTAAAACACGTTTTCCCTTGGTAATCTTATGGGAAATCAATAAAACCCTGTATCTCCCTTATTTATTGACATAACTTGGTAAAATTTTTTATGTTCATTCACTAGGTATGGTCTAACTGATATTTGCTTACAACATCCATGTGGCGCAAACCTACCCATGGGGTTTATGGGGAATGTTAAGAAGTGCTGAATATTGATACAATTTTATTTTTACTGTTAATATATTTTCTGCACTTAAATAGAAAAGTCCTTTTAACATTGACTCCTGCATTTAATAATATAAAATGGGATAAAATATAGATAACTCACAGTTGATGGGTTCTTACTCTAATTTGATATTACTTGGATCATTCATTAATAAAATCTGTCATGTTATTTATTTCTTTTGAATGGAAATTAAACATACATATCTTGTACAATAGTTAATATTGACAAAACCTTTCTGTACTTGTTTTATTTATTAATTTTTTTATTAAAAATGACACTATGAACCCCTTTGAGAACTTATTATAAGCAACTAAAAATACTAAAAACCTATTTTATTAAACGCCATTAGCAAAGAGAAGTAACCGCTGACTACCAGATGGTCTACAAATTATATTCTTCCGCTTTGTGATTTACCACTTCTTCAGTAAAGTCAAGATTTAAGATAATTGTGGATTTAAATTGCTGACTGAGACTACTACACTGATGGGCAGGATTCACTGGAAAATTCTTTATAAGCCTTTGTGCTTATTTCTCCCGGTTGATATAAATATTACATCTTATAATAGAATGAACGGAATTAATAATCCCTTTCTTCATTGTTAACCAGACTAGATATGATAGATAGCGTCAAAAACTTTCTTCTAAAACTATACACAATTATTTATACTATATGCAAAACATAAGTTTACCTTAATGTCTGGCTGTGGACATCCTAGCGACCTTTCAACTCCGAAAATTTCTTCTAGTCAGTAAAAAGTTTTTTCAAGAAGTATGTCCTTTATTCTGATCCCAATAGCAGCCAAGTCCAATTATGTGAGAAGGTGTGCCAGAGAATTGTACATCCTCACAGCAATGGCAGGGAAATTGTCCATCGACATCGACAGGACTGTAATGTTTATCGTGTCTTTGTGTTTGCTGAGCATCTGGAATGTCGTGCCCATGTAGTTTATTTGACCCTGGGCTTCATCTTAGAGTGTAGAATAACTTGAATAGAATGTCAACAAAATGAACATGATACTAATGTAATACGCTAAAGTTTATTTATTTATTTATTTATTTATTTTATATTTTAATTGAAACTTTTCAAATTTTCATTCTATGTTCAAGTTTTTTTTGTTTTTTTTTGTTTTTTTTTTTGTCATTTGGCCATGGTCTGTAGGCTTTACATGAAAACTATTAGAATTAAACTTAAAACAAATCCGTCATTCAAATTTGAAATCTTCCCGTAGAATAACATTGGGGTTGGTCTGAGCATTTTAAACATCAACCAATGTACAGGTGTATACGAAGTTTAGTTTTGGGTGGTTAGTAATTTAATCATAACGTTGTAGTAACATAATCTTAACGTTGGGTTGGTCGGGTGTAAGTGATTTAGAACTAAAAGTTGCATTTTTGCATGACAAGTGATATTCTTAATTAAATTGGTCGATTTCGAGCAAAAAGTACACTATAATGCTTTAAGGATCTCAAAATTTTCTGAGTAACGATTCAAGTCCAACAATGTGTATGATTTCCAATAATAGTTACATAAAAAAGAAAAATAGCCTTAATAATCAAGTTTTGAAAATGTTTTTTTTTTTTTTTTTTTAAATTACAATGATTAAAATCTGTTAAAATATTTGTCCCACATAGAAAAACCACTACATTTGTTCATGACTCTCAATCATATTTTTACGTGCAATACTATTATTCCATTCGATTTAATACTTAAGTTCAATTTTTAACTAAATTAGAACTTAAGTTTAAGATTTCATTCAAAAGTGTTTGTGGAAATCGACATCTAAAATAAATAGTTGTAATGGGGCTACTGGTAAAAAGGGTAATGTATTAAATAAATGTATGAGTTCTCTTTGATTCTAAATCTCAAGAAAGAAAATCCCAGGGACATTTTAGTTTTTTCGTGCGGAAAAGACAGCGACAGAAGTTCCCCCGTGACGTTGTAGGCCGGATCAAGATTGGACCTTCTCTGGTGACGCGCTCTCTGTCTGAAACCTTTCTCTGCCGACATTATGTTAAATATATATTTCAAATTTATTTAAAAGACACCGTTTTACCTATCTCAAAAATTATATATATATATATATATATATATATATATATATATATATATATATATTATTTACATATTAAATGTTCTTTTTCGATTATGATTATAACTTTTATTTTAGACTTAAAGTTCATTTATATTTTTTGGACTTATGGTCTTGATTAATCAAATTTTTTGTCATAATGACAATTGAATTTCTTTACAATTTATTGAAGAGACACCTTCTTATTCATACTAACTAAATAGAATAACCATAAATGTTTTACATGTTAAATAATAAAAATAAAAGAACTTAATATGTGTGCACATGAATGTTCAAAAGTATTTAGGCATTTTATTATTTTGTTATTATGAGTGTCTCTTTTAATATAAAATTAATTTAAAGTTAATTTAAATTTTCTTTTGAAATTGAATATATTTCAAATTAGTATTTATAATTTGGAGCCTCTAAACCTTCTAAACCACTAAATGTGCCGAGTTGTTATCAAGAACTTTTCTTATCATTGACCTTAACAGGCAGTAATTGAAACAAAACAAGATTTTATTTAGTAAATTATATTTTGTTTGATGGTTCAAGAAAATAAACAAAGTTTTAATAACGATAGTTACGCAGAAATATCCTTAAAATTCACAAATAGTTATATGCGATTACAGTAAAATATTATTATTTACGTTCATAACTAAGTCAAACCAGTTCATGAGTGTTATTGTACCACAACTAGTTTCGCTGCAACGGCACCGTCTTCAGGTGGTTGGTGGTTACCACACAATTTTGATCAAAGAAGGCTTCGTCACATAAATTTAAAACTGTGAAAGTGCTATGCTGTGTAACTGTTAGTTTTATATTAAAGTGACGAAGCCTTCTTGGATGAAATTTGTGTGGTAACCAACTAAAGATTTTGCCTTTGCAGCGAAACTAGTCGTGGTCATTAACTGTTTGGACGAAGTTTATACCTATTTAAGACTTTATATACACAATTTTGGGGCTAAAAATATAATTTAGGTAAAATATTGCCATTTTTTCTGTTAATCAAAAGTCTTTTTAATCTTAATTAGATTAAAATATTATGCAATATTAAGTTAGTTGAAGGATCAGTATGAAACACGTCTGTTGATGTCGGCTTGAAAAAAGTAATAGCTTCCCATCTGCAATAAATAAGATTTGTGCTGGGTTTAAAGAATCAACAAATATTTTTATTGCTTGAACAAAATCATCAGTATTATACGCATTTTTACGGATGTTAAATAATAACCTAAAGCTAGTTCTTCTTTAGCGATAATTTATCATCATTTTCCATATAGGTTTGTATCTGTCGCGTTTTAATTTTCTATTAATTTTGGGTCTAAATATTCTTGCATTAAATAAACATCATTTTCAATAAGATATTTTATACATTTTGATTTAAGACTATTAGCATAATTTATTTCCTAAACCTTTGTCAGTGATCCAACTGCATACTAAACCGTTCTATTCTTATCCTTACCTTCATGTTCGAGTCTTTTTCTACACACAGTTTGGGAGGAGGATGTGTTGCAAGTGGTTAAGTCTCTAAAACCTAGTAATTCGGCTGGTGATGATGGTATATCATCAAAATTTACTCAAGAAGGTATCTGAATGTTTGGCAAGACCTTTGTCTCATCTGGCCAATGTTTCTCTTGCTGAAGGAAAATTTCCCAAATCTCTCAAATTGGCAGTGGTGAAACCTCTCTTCAAAAAAGGTAGAACTACTGACAAAAATAATTACAGGCCCATTTCCATAACATCTACATTCTCAAAAGTTTTGGAAAAAATGTTTTTGAACCGTCTTCATCCCTTCCTAGTGTGTAATAACTTGCTGTTTGAGAAGCAGTATGGTTTTCAAAAAAAAAAAAAAAAAAAAAAAAAAAAAAAAAAAAAAAAAAAAAAAAAAAAAAAAAAAAAAACACTTCTACTGTCAATGCAATGGTCAGCTTTGTATCAAGTGTATATAAGGCACTTGATGAGCATAAGCATGTCTTTGGGATATTTCTTGATTGAGTATGGCAAATCATCGATTGCTTTTGAGAAAGTTGGACCACTTTGGTATTAGAGGCAATGCATTTAGTTGGATATCTTTATTCTTAGAGGGCATAACTTAAGCCGTGCAGTTACCGTATTTAGATAAAAACAAATGCATTTCTTCTGAAAGAGCCTATGAAATTGCCGTCACTTGTGGTGTTCCACAGGGCTCTGTGCTTGTGCCGGTCCTCTTTTTTATTGTTTTTAAACGATGTACATTCAAGTGTATCAAATGTCGACCTTTGTTTTTTTGCAGATGACACGTCTTTGAACGTAAGTAATTCCTCCCGTAATTTTTATTTTATTTTTATTTTATTTTATTTACATGCTCCAATACAGTAAAGAATACCATTTACATTGAATCAGTTCATACTATTAATAAGTCCATTGAGTAAGTTAAACCGGTTTTCTTCTTTCACTTCATTCTTCAATAAATTTATATTCTACAGACTAAATAACTTTTTTTATAATAAATACTAGTTGTTCCCCGTCGATACTCGACGGATACCTATAGCTCCATTAGTGGTAAATGAAACGCTATAATAGTACAAACACGTAAGGTAGTCTATAAAATGTACTTCTTTGAACTGCCATACCAAGAACAATAATATATTTTACAGAAAATACTACGATTTTATTTGGAGCGTCGGAAAAGTAGGCCTATTCCGTAAAACCAATAATGTTGCATCCCTTGTACTTATAGGCCCTACTCTTTAGTATTTTATAAACATGTCAGTTTGATTGTTTAAGGTAGGCGCAAACCTAATTAGCCTAAGGAAACCGTTCTATTAGGTTCAACATCAGAAATAAGTAGATCAATATCCACTTGTAGGCCTATTGGATAAATTGTTCTTAACAGTTTTTTTTCAAGAATTAGGAAAGTCTTAGAGTTGTAACTTATGATGGTTGGCTTTAACAAATATTGGTGTATTAGGGTAGGATAGAACGTAGAGAAACCATTTATAACCACTTTCATATCGCAATATTTATGCTGTAGTGTGCAAGTTTCAATAACTATCCAAATTTAAAGAATACAAATTTATTTCGCAGAAAATTACATAATTTTATTTGGAGTGTCTGTCAAAGTAAGCCTATAGGCATATTCCTTAAAAACAATAATGCTGCACCCTTACTATGTAACACAGGCACTCTTTGGTATTTTATAAACATAAAAAATCGATGGTTTACTTAGGCCTAAACCTTAGTAGCCTAATCAAAGCGTTATATTAGTTAAAAACATCAAAAAAATAAGCAAGCCTAAACTATCAATTTGTAAACTTGTTCGTTTAATAAATAAGTTTTTTGTGAGTTTGAACAGGCCTATAAATATTTTAATGTATCTATTTTGCTTAAAATAAATATCGGCACCATCAGTAAAACATTTATTAGTGACGCCGTTATTGGACACATTACAAAAAGTACATTTGTGAAGATCGGTCTGGAACCGGACTGCACCACAAATACTGTGGTTAAGCGACGTAAATGTAAAGATTTAGAATGTTGCAAACGACAAACTGATTGCACAAAGAATTTCCGATACATCCGTTTCTTTTAATACAAATGTGAGCAATTTATTTAAACTAAACCTTTACAATTTAGTTTTAATTTTGAAGCAATCAGCTATTTTACATAATTAAGCAAATTTCTTTCCATTTAAAGGATAATACATCATAATAATTGTAAACGTTTTTAGGTACTGACCATAATAAACCAAATCCTTCATGAACTTTTGTTTATCCACTCTGTATTTAGACAAAATACCTCGTGCGTTTACAATCAGCTGATTGAAATCGTGTAAAATAAATAAATTGTTAAGGTTTGAAAATTTCGACATTTTTAATTTAAGGGAGTAAAATAACGTTAATTACATGATTAAGCAACTTTCATTTCAAAAATGACAATACATCATAATAATTGTGAAAGTTTTTAGGTACTGGCCATAATAAACCAAATCCTTCATGAGATTTTGCTCATCCACTGTATTTAGACTAAATACCTCGTGTGTTTACAATCAGCTGATTGAAAGCGTGTAAAAAAAATAAATTGTAAAGGTTTGAAAATGTCGATATTTTTAATTTAATTAAGTAAGATAACGTAAAAGTAAATAAAATATGCTAATATACAAAGGTTTACGTTTTATTTGGTACAAACTGCTTGTAAATTGGTCCAGTAGAAGTCTCAGACGAACTGTCCAAAGGATTGAAAATGTTGGTTTTTTCCCCATGTTAAATCTCCATAAGAAAAGTTTATTTTTCATTTTTGACAGATTTAACGTAAGTATTTTTGAAATACAAATAAAACCTGCTAATATAGAACCGAAAACGGTTATTTTGGTACAACCCGCATGTAAATCGGTCCAGTAGAAGTCACAGACGAAATGTCCAAAGGTTTTTTAACTTTGTGTTTTAAATATATAGATTGTGAAATAAAATGGAACATTAAAAAATATTTTGGTTTAGTTAACAAACAGAACATATTAACAATAAAATAACAGAATATCATAGTAATTTATAACATAATAACAATAACAATAATAATTCGGTAACATATTTAATAAATAAACCAAACTAGATGAAATTACATAAAAGTCATCATCGTTCCTGCAGTATTGCCAGACATTTGGCTTTAAATACACTTTTAGAGTAAAAAAATGTCGAAGTTAGAGTCCTTAGCAATAATTGAGTTATAAGACCTCATCACCCGCTAAAGGGGCGAGGACGCATGCGCCGACGTTCGGGAGTACGGAAGAAAGAAAAGCAACTTGGTTCTTCTGTTGAAATTTGGTACGAGAAAAGACAGGACCGCCAGGCTAGCAATATCATCTACCTCGCCACGCACTAACTATAGTAGGATTCACGAAAATAGTCCGATGAGAGTCGATACATTGTTGCCAAATTTATTCTGAAACACATTGTTTTACTGTATTACACATGGTTAACGTACCCACAAATGACAAAATTGCAGGGCGAGAGGGGGTGAGGGGGGAAACAGCTGTTAAAATTTCCATCGGACTATTTTCGTGCATCTTACTATAGTGCAGGAAAATTAGACTCATGATTGTTCTCCTCAAGGCCAAGCTCCGGAACCCGAACGACCCAAGCAACTCACCGTATGGAACCGCATATGTATACACATTAAAACATTTAAGAAATAAAAATCTCCAAAAACCTCCTCCGAACTCTTTTTATTGCCTCTTGCTCGGTAACATTAATAGGATTCCACACAATGGCGCCGCTCTCCAGCCTTGACATGACCAAAAAGTTATAAAGCTTTATTAATGTCTCAACATTCTTAAAGTATAAACTCTGTTTCATAATAAAACCCATCATTTTACTTGCAGATGCAATACAATTTTCAGTGCGGCAGTTATGCGACAAAGTTGAATCCATGCAAACCCCCAAACCCCGTATACTATTTACTCTAGAAATCATTACAACATTTAAAAAATAATCATTTTTTAAGTAATAATGACTTCTTGTGAATGTCATCAATTGACATTGTGAGACATTAAAATTCATTTTATTATTCACTGTCCATTGAAAAACACTATCCAGATCTTTCTGCAAATCCAACGCATCACTATTGTCCTTTATTTGCTTGTAAACCATAGGCAAATAATAATGAATTTGAAAAACAAATATTCTCACAAAGATCATTAATTAAGATGGTAAAGAGACAAGGTTCAAGGTTCGATCCTTGGGGAACTCCTGATTGAATGTTAAAATTTGAATAAAACCCATTATAATATACAAATTGTTTTCTATTGACAATGTAGGACTTAAATTGTTTTAGAAATTTTACAGAAACCCCTTAAAAATGAAGTTTTTTTAAAGAATAAATTTATCAACCTTGTCAAATGCCTTGGCCAGGTCGAGAAATATCGAGTCGGTCCGGACCCCAGAATCCAACCCGAGGAGACACGTCGTAAAATTCAACAAGTTTGTGTTAACTGACCTACAGGGAACAAAACTATGTTGAGAACAAGAAATGTATTTTTTGCAGTGATCGAACAATGATTTATGTATAATTATTAATTACGTCAAATATTTTAGCAGGGACTGATAAAACTGCCACGGGTCTATAGTTTTTAGTTTGTGATTTTTTACCACTTTTGAAAATTGGAATGATTTTGTGGTTTTTCCTTTTTTTCGGGGAAGGTGTTGGCTGTCAAGCTTAAATTAAACAAAAATGTCAAAGGCTTTACAAAAATGTCAGAACAAGTATTGAGGCAGATAATCTGGTCCGGTGGTACCAGATCTTGAAATGATCTTGAAATGGATTGCAGTTTATTTTTCAATGGCTGTTTGACAACAATCATTGTGTAAAAGCTAAAAAAAACTCAGTTCATTGATTTTAAGTTACGAAACACATTGGACTACATATCTAGCATATTGGTGAGAACCGATTAGATTCTTGTCCGAGCACCAACTTCTTGGGTCTAGTTGTTGATTCAACTAAAAAATTTTCTGAACATATATCTAAGGTTTGTCGCAGAGTTAATATTGGGATTTTTATTCTTCGTCGTTTATCAATCTTTGCCGGTGTCAGTGTTCTCCTGAAAGCTTACTTCGGGTGCATTTATCCTCACCACAGCTATGACATTTTGATTTGAGGAGCCGAAACAAGTAGTGGGAAAAAGCCACTCCTGGCACAGATCAGCTGCCCCCCGAGCCACGTGCCGTGGCAGCTGGTGCCAGCTGCCATGTCACATAAGTAGTGGGGTTTTGCCGGTTCTGGCCCATTTCAAGGCCAAGCGGTTC